>OX421970.1:74619298-74739298 GCA_949128135.1 Parasteatoda lunata | reverse complement strand
ATGCTATTTACAAAAAACTTCAGGAATTTTACATGAAAATACTATTTTTGATAAGAATCTGAAATTTTCATTATGTCAACAGAAAACATTGGAGATCAAACAAGGATTCTCTTTTCCATTATATAAGGTTTTAATTAAAATTTCAATAGTTATGGTAAATGGGATTTACTTTAACAAATAGTTAAAAGAGTAGAAGTTACTTAAGATGCATTTCTAGTAATAATAGTGAAACAATAGCTTTTCCGTTAGAGCTCTAAATATAGTTTAATAGTTTCTTGACACGTTTATGTAAACTAAGTTTGAACAAAAATCTCGTGTCTTATTAAATGCGTTCTAAGTTTCTGTGATTCAATTTATTGAGGGAAGCTTTCCTTTAAAAATACTTTATCCCAGCTATTAAAAGGGGAATTGGGCAGAATAAAAATATAACAAAGGACATAAAGTTAAAATACTATAAAATTGATGGAAATTTAAAAGGCGTTTGAAAGACAACGAAAATCAAGCAAATAAAATTTCAATTTAAATATTTAAAAATGTTTCAAAATATTATAAAAGTACCTAATACTATTGTAGAACTATTATTTAATAGTCGTTTTTTTAATTTTTCGATAGGAAGTAAAACTATTTAACGTAGAAATATGGTGTTGCGTGATTACTGCTCGTAACATAATATTTCACTATTTTATCAAAAAATAGCTGTATTTGAGAACATAAGAAAGAAAACATTACTGAAACCTAATGAATCATTAACAAGGAAAGCGAGCTTTAAATCAATAAAATCTGTTCGATTGCCTGAAGAAATTGAGATCTTGAAAAGAAAATATTCACAGCAATTTAATATTTCCTCAAGTAATCTTCCTGTTTTTGATATTTTAATCTCATCTTTTTGTCAATCGACAACTATTCGTCAGATATTGGTACTTTCTTTCCTCTCTTAAATATTAAAAGTTTATTCTTTATGTGTATAGTTTTACTTAATTTTTGACAAGGATTATGCATATATGTATTAACAATGTTGATTTCGCAATAGGTGCTGGTTTAAACCAGAGAATAACCCGTCTTTTTCGTTACCCCGTTTTCAAAAATCTCTGCCGTTTGCATTCGAACAAGAACTTACTTAATTTAACAGAGATTCTAGTTTCTCTCTCTGTATTTTTACTGCCAAGTCTTGATGGTTACTTTCATAGAGATAAGTTACTTTACTGTGACATACAGTTATGTTACAATGGTTCTTTCATATGGTTATATAATTTCTTAACGTAAGCTACGGTTAATTTTTAAAGTGATAAACATTGATTCTGAATCCTAAAGATTCATTCTTACTGAATTAAAAAGCTCATTCGCAGCAATTAATGATGCAAATGAGTTTTCATGCCACTGAAAAAAGTAAGAAAAATCAGAAATGGAGATAAAGTACATGCCATTGAATTGCTTTACGTAGTAAATATATTTTTCCAGTATCGAACATACGTATAATTTAAACGATTGAAGTAAATGATGCACCTTGATGTATGAATAATATTTAAATGCCCAAGCAAACCGAAGTCAAAATTTTTGCTGCTATTTTTTTAAATCTAAATATAAAATTAATTGATTTTGAGATTTTTTGTTCCGTTGACTATATTTAATTACCGAATTATAATGTCGTCACATTCATTTTCCGTTTAAAAGGATGGTTATGCTGGATTGAGAAAATAAAAATATTTATTAAATATATCTAAAATTTTTTCAACCTAAATTAAAATTTTTTGGAAGAAAATACTATCTTTCTGCTCCAAAAATGTATTTGTAAAAGTGGGGACGAAGAAATGCCTAGTTACTTTCATAAAATTATTCTGCATGGTTACCTTCATAGAAGTTATAACCATAAGTTGAAGTAAATTCCTAAGGCGATATTTTTATTTTCAAATTCTAAAAGAGAAGCTTCATCCTTCGAGATATGAACTTCCATCTTATCGAAAAAAGATTCCATAAACTTTAGAGTTCTTTTTTTCTTGCTATAAAAGTGAGAAAAAAAAGGTGAAATGCATATTTATTTAAATGCGTACATATTGCTATTTTGATCTAGAACAGATAGCTCATGAGCTGAAACATAAAATTTATACTTTTTTTAAGAATTGATGAAACTTCTCTTCAAAGCGCTAACTGAATTATACTATTCTTCGAATGCAAATGCTTTTGAATAATTCATTCGAATTTATAACACTCGGTCTTTGAAGTTCAAATAATGAAAAAAAAAACTATGTTTTGAAGCTCCGAAAAATTAGGTATTCTCTCTTTTCCGAAATAAGTTTCGAAAAACTTTGAAATCATTCTCATAAATTTTGAAATCAGGTAACGAGGCATGGGAATTATTGATAAGATCAATGAAAAGGATGAAATAGACAGTGATTAATGAGATGATATATAATAGCCTTTTCAAAATATGAACGCGTGATTAAATCTTTCAAGAACAACAATTTTATCGTTTTAGTAGAAAATTCAAAGTATAGGGTATACTGAAACTTAGCAAAGACTAAAATTAAAAATATATATCTATGAAAATATGTATATAATGTATTTTTCCACACAATGATTGATGACGAATCAGATAGAAGCTTCAAAAAGTGTAAGTGAATTTTACAAACAAGATTTTTAAAATATAAAATGAAAAGTTGCATTTTTCTTTTATGCATAATATTCTTATAATTATGGATTAAGTAAATATTTCAGAAAAATATTTCTTGAATTAAAATTTTTCACGCTTTAAATGTGTATGGCACGTTAAATATTGTAGAGAATATTATTCAAGCATCTGAGTGTTTGTTCCTTAAATTTTTATAACATTAAAAGTGTTTTTTTTTTAACTTAAATTTTAAATTATATAAATATAAAAATCCATAAAAAGTTATCTTAAATTGAAAACAAACATTAAAAATACGAGAATTTCAAATAACAGAATTTTGGAAAAAAACTATTTCATTAGGAAATTTTGGTCAGAAGAAACCTTATACATTTTTTTACCTCTTCTTTGACGAATATTTTTTTTCATTGAGTGAAGCATAATAATAATAATAATAAATAATAATACAATTAGAGAGTAATGACAATTTAATATTTTCAGTAAATAGCATTTATTAAAGATGCTGATATTTTAAAAAGTATGATCAAGATTCGAATTAATTAAGGTAGTCTTTAATCATTGTATCATATAGTATTTTCAGTTAACGATATGGTACAACTTGTATTATTGCCTCAAAATTAACAGTTATAATACGTTGTGAGTAAGTTCATCTAAACTAATACGATGATTACATTTGAACATGACAGGCTTTAATTTTTAAATATAAATGAAAAAATTATTTTAATGGTGTAACTCATAATTCTTGAGGTCCAATGATACATTTACTCGATATATACGCAAAAATTTTGTATAATTTATAAGCCATTTATTTACTTAAATTTGCAATTCTAAACATCACCTCTCAGTTAATATAGTTTAAACAGTTAATATAGTTTTGAATTAAAACAGCTATTACAGTTTTGAATAATCTATAAGCTTTAACGAAATTGAATTATTTAGGTAATTTAAATATAATCCCTGGATAGCCTTTTAGCACAGTAGCAAAAAAAATATAACTCTTTTAATTCTTTATCTAAAATACTTACATAAAATTAAGTATTCCCAAAACTAAATAAGTAAAAATTCATGAAAACGAATATTTTAGGTAAATAGAGTTGCAGATGACATTGACAGCAACCGTGGCAAAGGATGCGACAAATAGAAAAAAATATTTTTTAAAGAAAATAATGTCTACACTTTTTTAAATGAATTTGAAACGAATCATGACTAATTATTTTACCAACGATGTTTTGTTTTACATCAATTACAATTGTTTTTAAATTATCTGTATATAAATATACAACTTGAATAAATTCATACCAATACATATGAATTATATTTGTATGATTATTATTACATACATAAATGTAAAATCTATATCATATAAAATGCATTTATAAGTAATTAACATAGTTTTTAGAGAGTAAATAGTAGTTTAATATTTTAATAAACTTTAAATATAACGAAACGTTTCATCCCATGGCATTTAGCTACTTTTATAAAAGAACTGTGAATTTCATTTAAAATAACAGGTATTAGAAGTTAATAAAAAAGCATTAAATAGTTCATTAACATCATTTTTAAATATATTTCACAATCAATTTATGCAACAAACAAAAATTATTTGATGTACAATAAAAGTTTTCTTTGAACATTATTCTTTAATGGTGAAAGTGGATTCAACACGATTCGTTAAGTTTTTTTTTTCTATCCTTTCCTTTCTTTGAAATGCTTTTCTATTCCTAATATGCATAAGAATGCCCAATTCCTTATTTTACTTTGACTAAAAGCATTGTAATTACAGAGTTTTCTTGGGAAATGTTTCTCTAAAGTATATAAAAGGTTTAAAGTGAAGATGGAAAATATTATTCTACCTTTTTAAAAGGATTAAAGAACACCTTTAGATGAGTGTGAAAAAGACAACAAAGAGAACATAAATGGTTTTGTTACTTCTGCCGCCCTTATCTTTACCATTTAATAATATTTCAGTTTCAAAAGGACAAAGATTATCTACGTTATATGGTTTAGTTGTTCCGTTACTATTGTAATTTGTGAAGTTTAGTATTTTTTTCGTATATATAATATATATATATATATTATATATATATATATATATCATATATATAATATATATATATATATATATAATATATATATATATATATAATATATATATATATATATAATATATATATATATATAATATATATATATATATATATAATATATATATATATATAATATATATATATATAATATATATATATATATATATATATATATATAATATAATATATATATATATATATATATAATATAATATATATATATATATATATATATATATATATATATATATATATATATATATATATATATATATATATATTCTTAATAATGAAAACACAAAGCAACCTTTCCCTTGCCTCATGCTATGTTAGTACAGTTTTAAAAATTAAGCGTAATTTCACGACAATTTGTAAGAACCAAAATTAATATGATTTGTGCAATAATTTGGTTTTTTTTAAGGCTTTAAAATAATTATTGAAAAAAACGTAAGACCCAAAAAAATACATATTGTATTCAAATTAGCAATTATTAATCTAATTGGGGTCGAAAAAAAAGTAATAATAACCCATATTTTTTAAGTAACATTCTTACGTAATGTTTACATTTTTAATTCTGTTTTTAAGCAGGAGCTTTAAATGTTCCTTAATTTCTGCTGTATAAAAATCCGATACAGACAAACACATGATTAGTTCTATCAGATATATGGTGTTTGCTTGCTCTTGACAATGTAACTAAAATGTTTTGGGGTTTATAGTAACAAACTACATTTTTATACAAATTTGTTTTTTATTATTTTTACCAAGCAAGTATTTTAAGAGTTTTTCAGTGGATAAAAGTACACTATTCAGAAATATCACATTGTCAGCGTGTTGTTTTTTTCGCACAAACAATTACAATGTGATAACTGATATTTAACTAGAAAGTAGTGATAAGTAGTGATAAGCTACACATTTTAATATTTGCTACTTGGTCATTAATTGTTATTAAGTATTGCTTGAGGACAAGTAATTCAAAAGTTTGCAAAATTTTCACATGATAAGTCTCGCAATTATTTATTTTAAGTCATAGGTGGTTTTATCTTAGTTAGGAGTTGAAAACTCCCTTCTTCCCACGACCTGCATTTATCCGGATATTAAATCAATTCTAACACAAATGTGTAAAGAACTTCAAATAAGAGCAATCTTGTGTAACAATATCTAAAATAGGTTATGGCGTTTCACATAGACTTGATAGTTTGAATGTGCAATAAAGATATAAGTGATTAATTCATTTTAGCATGCAATTTTAAATAATAATTTCCAGCCATTACCCACAAATGCAAATATAATGGTCTTTCTGCTTTGTTGCGTTCAATATGATAGGATTTTGGAAAATGGCGTTGTCAACAATATTTTCCCCAAGTATATAATCCATGATTAAGAATATGGCTTAAAAATATCCAAATACGCTTTTCGTTGACCTCTTAATAGTGAAAATTCTATTTAATTTTATCTAAGCTGCCTAAAGGCCTCTAAAAGCTTTACATTTTAAGAGTTTTAAGTGCTAAAACATTCAGCTAAAGACACGAATCAAAATTAAGCAGATAGTCGGCTATTAAATAGATGCATGTTTAGAGAATTTCGAATTCAACCCCAAATTAGTATTTGTGTTCTCCTACTGCCTGTCCCCCCCCCCCTTTTGAATCCAAAGATAGTTCTACCCTCGTTCCCATTAATGGTTAGATGGTCCTCATTATTGGAGGTATTTTATGCGTGGCTAGGGATTTTAGTCGCTTTGCTGTGCTGCTATTTATCCTCTCCGGAATTCATGTTATTGCCTAACATTTGCAATTACACACTTATGTTTCTAAAATTACGTATTAGCTTAAAGAAGTTTATTTAGTGCAAAGAGGAGAACGTTTATGAATTTATTTACATAAATTATTCACTATCAGTAATTGCAAATATTTAAACAGTTTTCTGTGGAATTTAAATAATTGCTAAATACTGACACTACAAATATGGACGTATTTATATGAAAATGACACGTTTATATATTTTATATATATGTATATAATTTTTCATTTATTATTCTATTCTTCTTTGTCCATTTTGTGAACGAGTTATAAGAAATAATTGCCTTGTAAAATGTGGCTTAGGAGATCATCGGGATAAATTTGCAAGATTTTCCATAGCATTTATAGTGAAGAACTTCGATTTCGTGTGATTCGGATGTTCTCAATTAAAGCATGCTGAGCCGCGATGGCTCAGGGGATAGAGCGTTCGCCTTCCAATGAGGCGAACCGGGTTCGAATCCCAGTCGATACGAATTCCGCATCCGGCTTGCACTGACCACAGTGCTGACGTGAAATATCCTCAGTGGTAGACGGATCATGGGTTAGTGTCCCCTTGCCGTCAGGCTAACCGTGGGAGGTTCTCGTGGTCTTCCTCTCCATCTAACGCAAATGCGGGTTAGCTCCATCAAAAAGTCCTCCACGAAGGCAAATTTCTCCCAATACTCGATCCAGGAGTTCCCTTGTCTTCTGGATTGGGTTCAAAATTACAAGGCTACGCAGTTGAACATTAGTAGCCGTAAACCCATTAAGTTGGGTCGGCTGTTCAACGACGGTTATAAAATAAAAATTAAAGCATGCTCAAAAAGCTTAGCTTCCAGACTAAATCTCTAAAGATATTTAATATACTTAAAAAACAAATTCAGGCCAGCTAAATATCAAGCCAATTGCCTTAATAGTGCATATGTATAGTAAAGTGCCTTGAAAAGATTACTCATAGCGTCTTCTGGTAGTTAAACTTAACATTGGAAGCAGTTTTTACAACATCTTAAAGTATACATGTTACATGAATAAATAATTTAATAAATAAAAAAGAGAACGTAAGATATCCGTGATTTAGTATGGATGTACCGAAATCTTCAAATATGCAAAGAATAACAATTTTCCAATGCGGAAGAATTTTTCAATACCGAACAGTCATTCTGTTCAGAGATTTAACTTAGGCAATTGAAATTCCTTTTGGAGCTTATATAATTACCTTACAGAATTCAACTTATTTTTTTGAAGTAAAGATAACAGGCTATCTGTTTTTATCTCATAGTTCCACTACATTTGAGAATTAAGGAAAGAATCCCCCGAGTGGTTAGTTGAAAAGCATTATAAAATAATGTAAAAATACTCAGTTTTTAAAATAATAAGTTAAATAACAGATTTATATATCCTAGGCCATACTTTAATGTACCTACATTATTTAAATATTTTTTGCTTAATTGTTTCTAGTTAAAAAGGACTATTATCATTTTATAAATTCGGTTAAAGAAATTAATTATAAAGCGTACGAAATTTAAGCATATTTATAAAATTAATGTAAGCTCAATAAAGCTTAGTTTTAAGACAAAGTCTCCAAAGATATTTAATATATTTAAAAAAAAACTGAAGCCAGCTAGATCCTAAACTAACTGTCTTAATAGTGTATATGTATAAAGTACACCGCAAAGATTACATAGAGCATCCTCTAGTACTTACATATTGCTTGCTATATATCTAGTATTGTTTGTACTTCAAATTACTGCTTTAATCCTTTTTCTGCGTGAAATGAAATTTCTTAATTTATTATTCAAAATAAAACGCCATCTCAAATTTATTATTCACATATTGTATGTAATTTTTTAATTTACATTAAAGGATGAGGTCGTTTTGTTTTTAACATTTCTAACATTTTAAGTTTTACCCTTAGCATGCGTGAGAACCACCGAATCCCTTCTACCTATTTTTTGGATATAAGTTGCCATCATTGGTGATACAACTTTTGTCAAAAAATCTCAATTTTAAACTTCAATTTCTCAATTTTAATTAAAATCTCAATATTAAACTTTTTTCACTTACGTTCATTTCTTTCCTGCATGGCAGTATACATATTTGTTCCTTTTGCTTAATTATTCATTTTGCGGGTTTAGTCTTGTAATTTTGTTATGCTTCGTTAAATTTTAAAATTGCATCGCTTTAATTTAGACTATTATTTTAATTTATTCTATTAAAAATTTAATGCTCTAAATAATTGTTACCAAGAGGTTTCACATACAACATCGAAACATATGTAAGTTGACTACTTATGATGGTTTCTCTATATTGGTCTACTTACAGAAGTAGTAACTTATAAAAAGAGAAGGATTCATATTTTTTTGCAATTTCTTATGCCTTGAATTTTCCAGATGAGCTATAGGCAGACTTAGTTTTTTAATGTTTGTTTCAGCAACTATTTAACAAGATTGTTTAGTACATATCCCACATCTCTTAGGATATTAATTTAAAAAAAAATTCACATAAATTTATAATTAAACTTATTAATTTGAGAAATAGCATGATAATCATTAGCGATATTTTGCTATTCCGTCGACAATAAACATTTAAAATCTTAATAAATGAACTCGTATTTAAATCAGCAAATACATCAATTTTGATTTTTTTCTCAAATATAGTTTAAAAGTTAACTATAACCCTTATACTATTTTTAATATTTATTTTGCTTCTAGCATTACTTAAACTAAAATTTCAAGTTTGAATCGTCACCCGTTATCAACAACATAGTAGCAGTTTTACTCATTGTATCTCAAAGATTTTTTTTTCATTAAATTGTTACACCTGTCTCAAATTGATGCAATAGCTTAAAATGCTTCCTCATTTTATAATTGACATCGGCTTTAATTCCATTTAAATTAACAAATAAATATTTTATCTTATATACAGTTGGAAAACTAACCATAACCATCAAATTAATTTGATTATTTATTTTACTACTTGCAGAACTTAACCCAGAATTTCAAGTTTTGATTGTCACCCAATTTTTAACATAACAATCCCAGTTGTATTTGTTATATCTCAAAGATTTTTTTCATTAAATTTTCTAAAATAGCATAAAATGCCATATGACGTCAAAATTGTTATCTATTGACATACCTAAGAATTTCTAAAAAAGTAGGATTTTCTCTTTTTTTTTCACTAATAATTTGCTGAGATTAGCACTTAATAAGAACTCTAGCTACTGTTAGTCTTCAGATGATTTGAATTAAATAGGAAAATTTAAAATGGTAAAAGAAGCGAGTCCCGTCCTATTATCAAATGAATTAAAACAACAGTGGCATTTACCACCATGTGAAAATCAAATTGAAATTATCGTGTCAAAATAACGTAATTCATTATTTTCGGAAATACAAGGGATTGAGAAAATAAATGTATCGTTTATGTACCACAGAATTTTTAAAAATAAGAATCTATCAAGTATCACAGTTCCTGGTATTATTATCACATATCAATACTCATGATGCTAAGCACGATGTTCAAACAAAGTCCATCCAAAAAAGTTTCCAATTTTACCTTGTTTCCCTATTTGTAACCATAGCAATGTTGAATTCGTCAGAAGCGCTTGATTAACTAAGCGATGAGGTCAGATTAAAGTGACCCAACGTACCCATCCGTTTATGATAGATTTTAGACGATGAGTGATTAAGAAAATATAACGATTCTAGTTTCATATTAATAAATATCGATATCTGGTGTGCCCTTTTGCTTTGATTTTCCTTTCTTATTAAAATTGCAGAGATTTATCTAACCGAAATAAATTCTTTTACAATAAATTGAACTTTTCTCAGACATAAAAGTCATTATATAATAGTATCATATAATTGTATCATATAACATTATATAATAATATAATAGTAGCATAATAGTATCAAAGAAAACAATTTTTTTTCTCGTTCAATCATTTTTGTATTCACATAAAAATTGCAGCATAATTCTATTACATTTTTTCTTTTGTTTATAATTAAACAGTTATGCAAACTAAAATAAAAAAATGTGCAAACATTTTTCGCTAATTTACCTATTGCAAGGAATTAACAGTTACTTAATAATGTATCAATCTTTTTGTAAATGCAATAAAAAATTTATTTCTGAGAGAAACTCAATATCTTTCATAGTTTTTAAAGAAAGAGTAAGTCATCAGATGCAAAGAATTATCTCAGAGATGTTAGCCTTTACTTGCCAAACAAGAATTTTTTTTTTTTAAAAAAATCTTGTTTAATCTTGGAGATAAAACGAATTAAAACTAAATTTCTACTCTAGAAAACAGATTCTTTAAAAAGTTTTAATAAAATATAATAAATTAAAATACCTGTTGAAAAATTTAAGCAAAAATACCTATTCCAAAAAATATTTGACACAGCAATAATTTTAAAGAAAAATTATTTAAGGAAAATAAATAATTATCAACATTTTTCTTAGATAATATTTATATTCAAGTTGTACATATTCCAAAACTATCGGCCTTTATACGGTTTTAAAAATTTCAAATGTAGAAAAATTTAAAGTTTATAACTCAAGAACGTTTGCTTTTAATTATAAAAATATAATGAATTATTGTTTTTCACTATTATGCAAACCTTTAGATTTTTATTTCAAGAGCAAGTGAGTAAAATTAAATCCTCCAAATATATTCACTTTTAATATAAGGAACAATGTGTTCCATATTTGGTCCCAAAAATTTTTCTTAACTATTCGATGACCACTCGGGTGGATCTTCCATCCCTAGTTTGGATTAGAAGTCATTTTATTGGACAAAGATAAAGATAAATATAAATTTTTTAGCAGGTTTATTTATTAAGTTAATATCGTCTTATAAAAATAAAACAGTTATTAAGCTTAGATTTACAACTATTGTATAATATGAAAAAATATTTGAACTTTCAAATTTTGAAATTACAATTTTTATTGAAAATTTAATAAATTATTTGCTTAATACTTATAAAATGACTACTTTTTACGTGAATGGAGATAAAAATTAAAAATTTTGGAAATTATTGTTTTCATTTCAAGACAAAATTACACTATTTGAAAACTTAATCACTTCTCTTCTAAACTAAATCTCAAGAAAGTGAAAAATGAGAAATGTGAAAAAGTAATTAATTAAAATAAAATTGCTTCCACAAATCTTCATAATGTTTGAAATATTTTTGGCCATAATAAAAATAAAACATTTTTTGATAGAACTTTAAAAGCAGAATTAGAAATTTCGTTTTTGAAACTAATATTGTGCTTCTTGTTTAAAACATCCCCTTTTGAAAATAAATACTAGAAAACTTTTTTTTTCAATGTATACTTCTATTAGTTCAGATAAATATACACTTTCTTCCTTATTCTTTCTATCATAAACGTCATCATAAAGATTTACAACTTTTTTATTGCTGTATAAAAGAGATATTAAATTTATATCTTAGAATGCTTCTCTAAAATGTGTTCTAAAATGCTATTAAAGCTTAAAATAAGAACTAAAATTCTAGTGTCCATCCCGTTAAAGCTATCTAATTTATTAATTTGTATTTTTTATCACATTTATGTATGCTGACAATACGGTGTATTATTTTATGATGTATCAAACCTTCACAGAAAATACATATATCCTATAAACCGACAAACAATACATTTTACTCAAAATTGAAATGTTACAGAAGCAAAAAATGTGGCTTTAATAATTACTAGCTAAAACTGAAGTAATAAGTTCTCAAATTTTCAAATCTTTAAATTTTAACTGAATAATCCAAACGCACAGTTGAATCAATTTCATTTTTATTATGAAGTTAATTATACAGCACTCTTTTGACAAGATACATATTTATCTCTAAAATAAAATTTAAATAACTGTCCAATACTAAACATTGAAAATTCAGTTATCAGAATAATATTCCAATGTTTACTAGCAATAAATTAAAGGAATTATTAAGAGATTATTATAGGATAAAAAAGTAATTTTTTGGTATTTTAATAACATTTTTATTTGCTCAAATATAATTATGATGATAATATAAATTTAGATCAAGCGTTTTTTAAATTAGCTTCGGAAATTTAATGATAAGCCACATTTTTTAGAATATGTAAAAGATGCTTTGGTTATTTCAATGCGGATAATGAAGGGATGCATTATCATCTAGCTGTAATTTTTTGAAGCAATACTATGGTAAATTTTGATATAAGTACATTTTATGTATAATCTCCAGATTGTTCCAAACACCATTAATACTATATATATATATATATATATATATATATATATATATATATATATATATATATATATATATATATATATATATATATATATATATATATATTGAAAAGTAATCGCTTTTGGTTTAATCCCCCAAATAAGAAAAACATTTTAACTTCTACCTGAACAATTTGTAATCTATTAAAACAAGTTATAGTTTCATATTATATACTAATAATAAATCACTAGTTGTATAGCTATGTAATAAACAAATAATAATTAACATGTAATAATTAACATGTAATGTAATAATGAACAAATTTAGTAAAAAAATATATAAATTATTGAAAAACTTCGTGTTCTCAACTTTTTTTTTATTGTATTACTATTGTTTGTAAAAAAGCAAATTTAACAAGCATTAAAAAATCTTCCGCGTGAATTGTTCTGAAACTTTCAAATCTTGAAATGCAAATGGAAAAATGTTGAAAGCTTCAGCAACTAATTATTGTTAAAATATTCATTGCTTAAAGAAAAAACAATTTTGAAATGAAAGAATTCTTAATTAAGTTAAGTTTGTCTACGCAAGAGGGAATTAAAAAAATATTTTACCAAAGCCATTCTCTTAAAAGCTATCTCCATAAACACAATTATTCATACTTCTTAGTGACAAAATTTGTAAATCCTTATGAAAATAAAGAAACTCTTTAAGTGTTATGGAAGATTTATAAGCACGCAGACCAGATCTTCAAAAGTTCATTTTTATTTTATAATTCTTTTAAAAAGCTAAATGTTAAAGTTTCAAGACAATTTCATATCTCCTTTAATTTTTATGCATTCATTTTTCCAGATTTTTTTTTCGAAATTAGATACATGAACTAATTGAGATTTAAATTAGAAGTTTTATTCTTACAAATAAATCAAATAAATATTTATTATACAATGCTGAATAAAATTCCAACATAAATTTGCACAAAATTCATAATATATATGAGATACAATAATAAAATATGTTGATAAGTGTAAAAAATATAGATTTCAAATGTAGTAGTAGAGAAACTGTTGTCTACTCAGTAAAAAATTACGCATCGATTTCCGGTAAAATATACTGGAGCCCTCGCTGCATCGTACATAAGATCCATTTTACTGTAAAAGTTATTTTTACCGTAAAATTTTTTTCATTAATTTTTTTATTGATATTTATTTAATTACAGTAATTCGGTGAGTTTATAGTAAATAATATTATGTAAAAACTTTAATGCATGAGATTTTTTGTTTCCAAAAATTTTGCTGTAAATATGGATCTCATGGTAAAGTATACCGGCACTCAAAAGGTATATATAAAGTGATAAAAAATTAAGTTCCGATTTTTGACTTAGTTATTCTATTATTAATTAGTTATTTCTACAATAAATAATACATTATTAATTAAACACTTACGTATCGAGACACTTACGTAAACACATATAGAATTTTATGGCAATTACTCGCATTCGGAACTACCAGACTCTAAATTTTTAGTAACTGATTAATTGATTTGGTTGAACGATTTCAAAAGCAGCCCATATTTTTTGGTATTCAAATATACCTTCTCTCGTTTTATTAAATATGCTTAAATTATGTTTAAAGTATTGCTATTTTCCTTATTTAAACTGCATGGAATGAATATAACCTATCTTCATATAAGAAAAGGAACAACTAAATGAACAAAATACCTTTAGTCAATTTAAACAGGTACGTGATATTATGTGTTAATAAAAATCCGTAAGTTTTTAAAATTAATATTTTGATAGCTAATCAACAAAAAAATGGGTTAACGAAAAAAAAGTTTCACATAATAAACACAAAAAGTATTTGAAATGTAAGTAATTTCATCACTCTAAACTTTCTCGCAAAACAAATTACAAAACAAATTCCCTCAGTCTACTGTTTTCAAATTGCTTGCTACGTTATTTTAGTGCTCTTTTCAAGAAGCCTTTCTGAGGAATCTTTCATTCGTTGTCAAAAGATAGTGGAACAATAATATTAAAAAAAAGTAGCACATACACTTGTAAGGCAATTGTCTTTTTTTTTTCAAATACAATTCATTCTTATAAATACAATTACTGAATTGCTTCAAACGCTTAGTCTATAAATTACAAAAGAAGACTTTTGAGATCCTTGAATGCGTGTTTCGATTTTAAGGGGAGGCTTATATTTCGTATTATTTGCAAATGCCTTTATCTTATTTTATAAGAATAAATATCTTTATTTTATAATCAACAGCTGCTAAGCGAACAGTAAATATTTATTCGAATTGTGTATTCATATATAAATCCTATAAGTAATTTGAATTACTCTTTTAGTAACTAATTTGAGAAATTTGCGAAATTACAACATAGAAGTTTAACATAGAAGTTCATTGTAAAATAAACATAGAAGTTTAAAGTAAGATTAATTTGATTACGCTGTAGACTTTTTGGAAAAAAATTACCAAAAAAATTTCCCCATTCTTCTCGTTGATTTTTTCCCTATATCATTTTATCATGCTTTTCAACTAACCACTCAGGGGACTCTTTCATTCGTTGTCAACGATTAGATAAAAAAGGATACCTCAGTCAACTTCATAAAAAAATAGTCGAAATTCGTAAAGGTTATTTTAGCATAATAACATAATAACCACCTAAAGGAATATCAATTGCCTCTATTAAGTTTCAGAGCAGAATAGCTATTCGGTATCGAATGATTCTTCATCAATGGGTAAATGTAAATCGTTACATATTTAAAGATTTCTTTACATCCATACTACATCACGGATATCCTACATTCTCAGTATTGTTTTTTTATTATTTATTTAATTATTTATTCTTGTAACATGTTTGCTTTAAGATACTGTACAAATTACATAACTCCATCCAAGGTTATGTTTAGCCACTATGTGACTCTATAAGTAATTTTTTCAAAGCACTTTACTATACATATACGCTATTAAGGCAATTCACTTGAGATCTAGCTGACTTCAATTTCTTTAAATATATTGTATTGCTTTGAAGGTTTTATTCTAGAAATTAAACTTTTTGCTTAAATTTCGTGCGCTTTGTAAGCATTTTCATTTTCAGAATTTATAGAAATAAGTATTTATTTTTTAATTAAAAGCAACTAGAACAATAATATTAAAATTATATAGGCACATTAAATTATGGCCCAGAATTATAAGTCAGTTCTATACGTTATTTAACTTACTATTTTTGAAAACCTCGCATATGAAATTTCAGTTCACGCAAAAAAAGACAAAAGCAGAAATTTAAAGTACGCGCAATACTAGCAATATTTAAAGTACAGTGGTACCTCGAGATACGAGTGCCCTGACATACGAGTTATTTGAGATACGAGCTGTCGAGGGAACGATATTTTGTTTTGAGATACGAGCGACATTTGAGATACGAGGAACGGCCATGCAAGCCCTTTTCGTCCTCGGCAATGCTCCTGCTCCCCCACCAAACCTCGAACATGACATCCTCGAAGAGTTAAAGTTTATAAAGGTTCTCTATCTACCACCTAACACCACTCCTATCCTGCAGCCCATGGATCAGCAGGTGATTTCTAATTTTTAAAAACTGTACACTCAGCACCTGCTCCGGCACTGCTTTGAGGTGACATAGAACACAAACCTCACCCTTCGAGAATACTGGAAGGACCACTTTAACATTGTGATATGCCTCAGAATGATTTGATCAGGCCTGGCTGAGTGTTACAACGAGGACCTTGACCTCTGCATGAAAGCTGTGGCCTGACTGAGTCTGTAACAGAAAATTGTGCTGTCGCCCGAGTCTGTATCTTCGAAGGATTCGAACCCGAAGTGCCAATAGAGGAGGAGATTGTGTCTCTGGGAAAATCCATGGACCTGGTTATGGGTGAGAGAGACGTGAGCGAGCTCGCCGAGGAGCCCTTTCAGGAACTGACGACCGAAGAACTACAAGAGTTACAGTCGCAGCAGCATTCGGGGGTTCTGCAAGAAATTGGTTTAGAGGAAGAGCCAGAGGTGGAGGAGGTTATCTCTACAAGTGAGATAAAAGAGCCCATGGGAATGTGGGAGAGAATTTCACAGTTCGTGGTAAAGAAAAACCCCGAAAACTTGCAACTGGTCGTACATCGGAGCTATTAAATGACACTTGACTAACTCATTTCTGCAGCATTCTGAAAAAGAGGAGGAAACAATTCTCCTAGGACAGTTTTTTTTTAATCCGGCAAAAAAAGCAAAGACCAGTGAAGAGAAATACAGTGACTAAAATTGAGCATACAGTAGCATTTAAGTTGTGTGTTAGTTGCATTTAAGTGACAAATATACAAATATGCATGCACACTTTATAAAGCCAGTTTCTTTTTGCTTTACATTCTCTTTTATTATGCTTTTATACAATATTTGTCATTCATAAATACATTTTTCTTATTCAAAAACACGTAACAAAAACAATTGGGGATAGCATTTTTGGGGCTGGAACGGATTAATGACATTTCAATTAATTTCAATGGGGAAAATTGTTTTGAGATACGAGCAAATTGACATACGAGCAAGGTTACGGAACGAATTAAACTCGTATCTCGAGGTATCACTGTACTAGGGGACGATATAAGTAATTTTACTATGTACTCTACTATACAAATACACTATTGAGGCAATTGGCTTGAGATACAGCTGGCTTCATTTTTTTAATATATTAAATGTATTTAGAGGTTTAGTCTTGAAACTAACCTTTTTGAGCATGTTTTAATTTTTTGAATATACTTAAATTCCGTACGCTTTATAAGAAATTTCTTTATCTGAATTTAAAAATTAATAGCATTCTTTTTTAATTTTTTAATTAAAAACAGTTAGACGAATAATATTTAAAGATGTAGTTTAAATATATAACATTTAATTACGAATAATATTTAAATATTAAAATATGGCTTAGGATATATAAATCTGTTGCTTAACTTATTATTTTCATAACCGAGTTTATAAATTTTCAGAGCACAAAAAAAAAAGAAAAAAAAATCTGAAATTTCAAGTACAAGTAATGCCATCACGCTACATTTTCTGGCGAAAAATTGCCAAACAAACTCCCCCAGTTTTCTGTTCAGATTTTTTTTTTGCTACATTATTTTATCATGTTCTTCAACTAACCACTCAGGGGATTCTTTCATTCGTTGTCAAAAAGTAGTGGAACGATGAGATAAAAAAAGGTATGTCAGTTAACTTTACTTAAAAAAAATAAGTCGAATTCCGTGAGGTTATTCTATTAGCTCCTAAAGGAATTTCGATTGCCTAAGGTAAGTCTCTGAACAGAATGGCTGTTTGGTATAGAAAAATTCTTAAGCATTGGGGTAAATGTAATTCGCTGTATATTTGAAGATTTTGCTACATCCATTTAAGAAAGTAGATTAAATGTTCTAAAAAAAGAAGTAATCGAATAAAACCGTAAGTTTATAGAGAAGTCATTTTCTTTAACTGGATTACTAACTTGAGTTTTATTTGGAACGTTATGTTTTCATACATACTTAGGAAAAAAAAATCGATAAGTATTTTTCTCCATCTTATCTAGATTTTCTCTTCATTAATATAAAGTTATAGACTCATGGAAATCAGAGCAAACAATCGAACAGAATTAATCGAAATAAATTCTTAAATATAAGAGTAAGAAGATGTAATTTGTTAAAGTATTTTTTGGTTTTTAAAGACTTTTATTATCTTAGAATAAGAATTACAAATATAAATTTAATTCTATCGTTATTTTTTTGTAAATATTATTACAATTTGAAATTGCTTTAAAATTTTATTGAGTCAGACATGGTATTGATTATTATTGAGTTAACCTTTGATTGTTAATAAATTGCAGACTCATGGAAATTAGAGTAAATTTTCAAACAGAATTAATCTATAAAAATGCTTACTTATGAAATAAAATGTAATTGGTGAAATGGTATTTGGTTTTTTAAAGACTTTTATTATATTAGAATAAAGATTATAAATGTAAACGCAACTTGATCTTTATTTTTTATAAATAGTTTTATTTTATGAAACTACTTTTGAAACATATTTTATTGGGTCACAATTTGCAATTTGAAACAATTTGATCTGATTTTATAATTTCTTGTTTACTGTGGACAGCAATTAAAGGAAATCGCTAATTCAATTTTTATTTCAATCTGTTTTAATGACTAAATTATTTTTTTCCTTAGGATTTACAAATGAAATACATTTCTTTATGCGTTTATTCATTATATACATAATGTATTAAAAGATAAGATGATTTCTTAAGCTCATATTTAAAAGTAGAAATCATTGCTAAATATGGAAAACTAATATTAAAACACATTCTCTCACTCCTGTTTCTTTTATTTAAAAAAAAAAGATATGACCTCCAAATATTTTATGATAGATTTTTTGTTGGCAGAAAGATACTTTTTTAAGGAAACTTTTTTTAGAAAGCAAGAAAAATTATCTTGTCAGAAACATCACCTACCAGACAAGTTAATATAGATTCAACATAGTTATAAATAAATTGATACTTAAATGATACATTAAAAGGAATTGAAACGGATTATACACAGAAATGCCAACTTGCTCCTTGCAGCGGATAAATATTTTCAAGTGGTAGTCTTTTAATGTATGATACTTAATTTACTAAATCAAGTATCATACATTAAAAGACTACCACTTGAAAATATTTATCCGCTGCAAGGAGCAAGTTGGCATTTCTGTGTATAATCCGTTTCAACTACTTTTAATGTTGAAACGGATTATACACAGAAATGCCAACTTGCTCCTTGCAGCGGATAAATATTTTCAAGTGGTAGTATTTTAATGTATGATGCTTGATTTAGTAAATTTCATTTAGATGGTTTTAACTCACCACTACTCCTAAATAATACACAGACTTGTGTGATACGCCACATTGTTACAGTTAAGCCGTATTGATCCCTTTGAAGTGTTGGAAAAAGTAGCCGAAAATATTAAATTTTTAATCTGTAGTTTTATTACTGTTTTTTTTTTAAATTTAAATATTTTGTCGTATTAAGAGCAGTTGGCATTTCAATACATAAATATATATATTTCCGTTAACAGTCAATAATTTTAAATGCATTTGTTAACTTCGCAATGAGCATGTTTTCATGAAAACTGCATTTTTATGATAAATGTATTATTATTCATTTAACCGGATTGAAATGATAGTGACTAATCATAGTAACACTTGTTGTGAAAGACATATTAAAATGAAGGATATTATTGAGACGTTTTTATAGATACATCTGCAAATACTGGATCTTGTAAATAGAGATTATTAGAATAGTGAGTTAACAAACAGTTTACAGTTAGCCTCACATAACGGAACCTTCTCTGAACGGAAACCTAATAAACATTGGTTTTCCGTTAAGAAAATTATTTTCCGAAATTTGCAAAAAAAATTTATAAATTTTTTCCATGTTGTTAAGTAAGAAATAAGATTATTTTCAATTAATTTTTATTTTCAAAACACAACTTTTCCAGGATACTTTTATAAGATTTTTTTTTTTTAAAGTAGAAGTTTTAAGGAAATAAATTACATTAACAAACTTTACCTAAAATGCCTATACCATATATATTTGAGATCTCAACCAATTTAAAATTTAATAAAAATTAATAAGACTTAAAAAATCATAAACCTTAAAAATCATATCATGTTTGCAAAAAACTGTTCTACTTGTGAATGTGTATCTTATTTTGCAAATTCTAAAAAAAATGATTTATTATATTACTTTGCGAGTTCCTTCTTCAATTTTCCCTATTTCTACATGCATTTGCTTACCATGAGGATTGGGTTTTACGTTTAGTTATTATAACTTACTTCCTTACTAAATTTTAAAACTATCAAGTTGAAAAAGATTATTTTAAGATATATTATAGTGGAATTACATCACAGAACACCATTGATTGCTTCGTCTTAGTCTTCTTCTCCACACCTATTTTGATAATTGTCTGTGTAGTAACTCGCTCTTTTCCTCTCTCTCGCTCTTTATATATATATATATATATATATATATATATATATATATATATATATATATATATATATATATATATATATATATATATATATATATATATATATATATATATATATATATATATATATATATATATATGCGATGCCTGGTCAATACGAATTCCGTACCCTACTCACACTGACCACAGTGCTGCTGAGAAATATCCTCAGTGGTTGACGGATCATAGGTTCAAGTCCCCTAGCAGTCAGTATTCTCGTGGTTTTCCTTCTCATGTAACGCAAAAGGGGGTTAGTTCCATCAAAAAGTCCTCCACATAAGCAAATTTCCCCCAGTACTTGATTCAGAAGTTCCTTTGTCTTCTGAATCGGGTTCAAAATTACAAGGTTATGGAGTAGTTGAACATTGGTAGTCATAAGCCCGAAATAAGCTTGACTGTTTAACGTCATTTATAAAATAAAATAAAATGATGGCAACTTATAGTAAAGATATACTCCGAATTTCTCATTTGAAACATAATTAGAATATATTCAGGAAAGCATTAATAGCATTTTTTGCTATTTTTTTTTTTTTTTTTTGGCTTCTGCAATGCGCTATTATATATATTTTTTAAACTCGAAATAACGTTTTATTATTTTTTCTTTTATCTTTATTAAAAGTTACTGTTTTAATGAGAATAGTTAAAGAGTTCATCAATATCAGGTAAAGATAACCTGCCTCGGTAATTTAATTTTGGAAATATCTATTTGACACATGCATCCTAACGCATGAGGTATAATTAACTAAGGGAAGGAAATTTAGCATAATAAAAGCGGAGTCAACGAAGTTTATTGAACCGATGGATGAAGAATTATACAGCAAAATATTTTTGCATCTTTTCCTAATGAGGCAAATATTGGAAAGTCATAAAAGTACACAGTTAGAGAGGTGATTAGCATTTAGAATCTAATACTTTCATTGAAAATACACATTTCGATGGTAAATGGTAATGCTTTATTGAATGCATTTCTAATCGGCAATCAATACATTACTTTTCGAATTGCACTGTCTAGAGATGACTGTTTATGGTCTGTCTCTATATTTAGACTATTAAGGGGAGATAACGTTTTTTTTTTTTTTTTTAAATGAGGAAAATAAAAATTATGTTAGAAATGAAGTGGATGATTTGGTAATCAATACTGAATGAAACTTTTTTTTTCATTGATATAAAAATGTAATGTAGTTAAGCTGGAAGAAAATTTAAATAAAAGAAACACATAAATCAAACCAATATGTGCGATTTCATTTTTTTTTTATTTTAGACTACTGATTATATAGATCTCAAGATATGACGAAAATAAGCAAAAAGAAAAGTTAACAAAAGTAAAGCAAAGTTTTTAACCCTCTCCTGACCAAACTGTGGGAACCCATATTTCCCCTATATTTTGGTGATCAGAGATCCTAATCTGTCGAAAAGAAGGAATTCAGTAAAAAGTGTTTTTGCGTCTCGTTTTTTAACTTAAATTATAGTCTACGCTAATTAAATATTATATTTGAGTAACCAACCATTAAGATTGAGTTCTAGAAGGTGAAGATCCGATCATTACATGAAAAGTTATTCAGTGCATTATTTTTTGCCCTTGCAAAATATATTTTTACAGAGATGAAAAAGAATCGACAGGTTCTTTCTCAACTCTGCTAAACGCACTCTCATGTAAACGAGAAGGAAAAAGAAGGCACTGTGTTTTAGATGTTGTATCTTACTCTTTTATTGAGAAACAAGCTCCATATAATAAAATCATAAAACTTTAACAAAATATCAAGTATGCATTGGGTATTTATCGTATAAATGCGCTTGACGTTAACAAAAGTGGAACTGCGTGAGCATTATTATTATTATTATTATTATTATTATTATTATTATTATTATTATTATTATTATTATTATTATTATTATTATTATTATTATTATTATTATTATTATTATTATTATTATTATTATTATTATTATTATTATTATTATTATTATTATTATTATTACTATTATTACTATTATTACTATTATTACTATTATTATTATTATTATTATTATTATTATTATTATTATTATTATTATTATTATATATATTCAAACATTATCAAATATATATTTAAGCTACAAAAAAGTTTGCAGAGCATATTTTCACGAAATTTAGTTTGAATACAGTCTCTAGCCTCTTATATAAATAAATCTTAGTATAAATAAATTCATTATTCTTTTTCAGGTTAGTGTCAAACAGCATTCCCTAATCTCCTAATTAATATCGTCATAAATTTCATCCATGAATTGCAGCAGGAATGTATTTCTATTCAAATTCATTTTCAAGGACATGTTTTTCATATCAAGGACATGTTTTTCATTCATTTTCAAGGACAAAAAATTTGAAACAGAAGAGCAATTTTAAAATTTATCCTCTAAAAAAACTAAGGTATCACTTAAGAAGAAATAAGTTCCTCACAATATTACTTAAAAAACACTATAACCAATTATATAATTTTAAAAGGAACTATATGCATCATTTTAGGGAATTTAAAATTTCAATCATTATCAAATACAAATTCACGCTGCAAGGAAAGTTTTAAAGAACATATTTTCGTTAAATAAAATTTGAATATCAAAAGGAAATTTCTCTAGTCTCTTCATATTACCTTAACTTCGAAACATATCAGATACTTCTTAAATTTAAAAGTATCAAATAGAAAGTCATAATCCTGAAACAAACTATTTTACGTTCATAAATTCATTACGGGTTTTCGGTTTGGCGTTAAACAACATTGCCTAATCCCATAATTAATACCATCATAAATTTTATCTTTGAACTGCAACAGGCGTGTATTTCAATTCTAATTCATTTTGGAGGACATATTTTAACTAAAAATTTAAAAGAGAAAAGTAGTTTTAAAATAAAAGTTCATCAGAACCAGTCACTCATTTCACGCATGTAAGTCATAAAGTTATAATATATCTACAACCTATTTAGGGCATTAAGACTTCATTAAATATTTAATTAAATTCCTTCACAGCCCATTCGTGGTTTTCTTTAATATCAGTTTCGGTGACAAAACGTCAATTACACATGCATGAACATACCTTTTAATGAAGATGAAATGTTATTAAGAATTTAAATTTATTTTTCTTAAAATTTTTTTTTAAATGCGAGGAATTTTCTAACATGGCAGTATAATATACTTGTTTTTTTTTGTTACATGATGTCTTTAGCAAAAAGTGTGGAAGTGTCTTAAGAATTAAAATTGCAATTACAATCAATTTTATTGCATTGTTAACAGATCGTCAAGTTATAGAAAAGTATTTATTTATTTTTATAAATAGTGCAATTTTCCAACTATTTCGTGTTATTTAATTTTATGCTATGCTTACATCTATATAAAATTTATGTTAATGTAATAAATGAGAAAAACAAAAGTATGTTATTTAATTGTAATAAATTTTTTCTTATAATTATTATTTCAATTATTTTTATCGCATTACTTTTGATGCCAGTTTTTAATAATATTAGTTAAGTTATTAAGTTTTAACCTGGTATTTAATCTTTTCACATATTTTGTTGGAAAAATTTAAAGCTATTATAAAAATATTTTTTCTTAAGTTTCGTTTTGCAGACATGCTTTTTACTTCTTAAAATAATCTTTTTTTATAAAAACGACTTCTTTAAGCCCAGTACTCACAATCATATGTGTAGTGTGTAAATTTGGTATATTGTTATCACCTTTTTAAGTGTTTTTCCGTTTTTCATATATATCCAAAGTCATATACAGGGTGCTTTCTGAAAGTAATGCGCATTTTCTGGGAAAAATAGATTTAATGATCCTATGGGTACAAATGGTTAAAATTCTTCAAACTAGTTCCCTTGTGCATTAATACACTTGCGGAGACGATTCTGCCACGCCTGGAAGGCACCCTGGAACTCCTCGACAGGTTTGCCTCTCAGGAACCTTGTAACATGAGCTTGGATATTCTCCACCGACTCCCAGTGCTTTCCTTTCAGCTCTCTTTTCAGTCGGGTGAACAAAAAAAAGTCACACGGCGCCAAGTCAAGGCTATAGGGAAGCTGGGGCACCACCTCACCAATTCCAACAATTCTTCACTGCGCAAAACTCGAACTTCTTTTTGTTCCTTCGTCAAAACCTTCAGCACAAGCTTCGCACAGACCTTTCGCACTTGCAAATCCTCCGTCACAATTCCATGTACCACACATTTTGACAAGTTCAGGGTGTTAGCGGTTGCCTAAATGCTTAACCGACGGTCTGACTTCAAAATTTCACGCACACGCTGGATGTTTTCATCGGGTCGGGCTGTTGTTGGACGTCCAGAACAAGGCTCGTCGGTGACCTTATCCCGACCCTCCTTGGAGGTCTTGTGCCACCTTCCACACTGAGATCTCGAAATGCATTCCTCCTTAAAGGCGTCTTGAAGCATGTGATGAGTTTCCGTCGCATTCTTCCCAAATCGCACACAAAATTTTATCGCGTACCGCTCCATTATGCCGTGACTCGATCGAAAAAAGGACTTTGCGCGAAGACACGTCCTACCGTTCCTATTGCTCCGAGCGACCTGAGACTAGGCTTGTTTGGAAGGACAAATCCCCCACTACATTTTTGGTCCAATCTGAGTGCGCTGCAATCGATAGTTCGCGTCACAATAAAATCATGCGTATTACTTTTAGAACGCACCCTGTGTAAGATATTTGGACATAAAAAGTATTGAGCCGGCCAGGTGGCCGAGCAGTTAGCATATGACTGCGAAGCCAATGGTTAGGGGTTGAAATCTCGCTCAGGGCATGGATGGGTCTCTCTGTGTTATCGTCTATTGCAAGAATGTGATCCACCCTATGAACGGGTTTCTGTGACAATGTTGCTCGTCCCCGTGATTAAGGTTCACAAGTGCCAAACGAGTAACGTTAAAGAGCAACACTTACAGCATCTTCCAAGGCAAATGAACGAGAGTTCAGTGCCTGACGTTCAAAAATAAATAAATAAAGAGTACTGAGTCAAAGAACAAGTAAAAATAATGTCAAATAGAAAAATACTTTTTTAAAAATAAAAAAAAATGAGAAAACAATAAAATTGTTTTTTAGAAAAAATAACAATTGTAGAGTGCAAGCAGATCTACAAGAAAAAATTGAAAAAATGAATTAAACCGAAAACCCAAGGTTCAATAACTTGAATTGTAAATAATTTTATTTCGAAACTAGAATATTAATGAAATATTTCATTTTAAAAGAATGTGGTTTAACCTGATGAATGAGCCCTTCAAAATATGGAAAGAAAAAAGCTATTATTGAAAACAAGCTTTGAAGCCAACCATTTAAACATTTGTGTTTTGTTAAAGAAAACTGAATTTCAGAAAAATGTGCCCTAATAATTTGATATATGAGCTTTACAAAACAATGAAAATTAATTTTTAAATTCAATCTTGACAGTCAAATTTCTATAGTAAAAAATTACATGTATTTTTTGGTCATTACCTTTATTTGTAACACAGTAAAATAATGATATTTTTATGTTCAAAGGCATTTTATGTACAATATTTATGAAATAAATGTTCAAAAAATTGAGTAAATCGAAATTTTCAAAAAACTTTTGGTTCTAATGGGAATTGCTTTTGCTCTAATAAGCATATTTCTAATCCCAGCACTGGTTTCTCAGGACTAAAACTAAGAGATAAAAAAAGAAAGAAAGACTAAAAAAATAGACATTCTTATTCGATTTTTTTTAAATAAAGGATTACAAGAAAAAAAACAGAAAAGAAAAAATACTATTTGTTACAATTATGCGAATATCGATACAGCATTGAAGATTTAATGAAACTGGAAGTCAATTTATTATCTTCGAAATAAATTAACAACAGAATCATAACCAGCCTATCGTTGCAGAACCATATATGATAAATAATATAAATCTATTTTAATTCCCTCTTCTTCGATATAAAAGATGTTGATAAAATTTATCGGCATTTTCATCTGTTAGTATCGCTATGCGGCAGCTTGATTAATGATGCGTTTCTTTATAAACTATTTTGATCAATAGAAAAACGATCAAGTAAAATTAGTCAAATATAGTTAAGCAAATAATTATTCAACAATCTATTCTAAACAGTTAAATTAAAATTAAAATTATAATCTGTGCATTTTAGATTTAAATTTTTTCTCAAGTGATTTTTTATTTCTTTTTAAAAATAAAATAAAATTAATTTAGTCTTATTTGAAAACCCACAGTTATGGCAAAGGAGAAAAATACAGGAACTTTTGAAAAATATTTGTAATTAAAAACCCAACTCTAACCAACATCCCCAAAAATGTGACAATAGAAACATATTTCTTTCATTAAATTGTGAATAATTTAATATTTCAATCATTAAATTGTCTAGTTTATCTTTAATCATCATCACAAAGACATACAGCAACCAAAATAAATGGTGAGTTAAATATGCTTTCTGAAAATTTTCAATTTAAATTATCAAGACATTAACATTGATTTTTGCATTAAATATATATTGTGTTTTTTTTTTTTTTTTAAATTTCATGGTATATAGAAAAAAACATTTTTTAAATTACCTTTTTTTTCAACGTAATACTATTTTTCTATAAAAAAAGCTCGTTATAACTGTATTCGTAATTTAAATTATTAAAATAGTAAAATTTTTTATGTATTGATTTTTTTTATTTTGTAACTTTATATTAAATAAAAACTACTTTAAAATTATTCAAATGTGTTTAATGTAAGAAATGATAAAATAATTTTAAAATATTGTTAATGCTAGTAACTATTTTAATTAGCTATAATAATAATAGTAATAAAATTACGAGACAAAATTTCTTTAAAAAATATAAATATTCCAGTAAACTTCTACTGTAATCAGATTCAATGAGTGGAAAAATAGTCATTAATCAATTTTTAGAAAACTCTAATTATTAGAACTATTAATTAAATAAATATATCTTTAATTGTCATTATTTGACATCGATTAAAATTCTTACTTTTACATTTTAAACACAAAGGAGAAGAGAGAAGATATATGAAAGCGTAATTTTTAACAAACTATTAAATTAAAAAAATTATACTATTATACTAATTAATTATACTAATTAAACTAAAATTACTTTAAAATTATTCAAATGTGTTTAATGTAAGAAATGATAAAATAATTTTAAAATATTGTTAATGCTAGTAACTATTTTAATTAGCTATAATAATAATAGTAATAAAATTACGAGACAAAATTTCTTTAAAAAATATAAATATTCCAGTAAACTTCTACTGTAATCAGATTCAATGAGTGGAAAAATAGTCATTAATCAATTTTTAGAAAACTCTAATTATTAGAACTATTAATTAAATAAATATATCTTTAATTGTCATTATTTGACATCGATTAAAATTCTTACTTTTACATTTTAAACACAAAGGAGAAGAGAGAAGATATATGAAAGCGTAATTTTTAACAAACTATTAAATTAAAAAAAAAAAAAAAGGTAGAATTATTACCTTTCAATTTGCATAGTTTGAAATTTAATTAAAAACTTTATTTTATTTGCTTATAATTTTTCACAGCCACACATTAATCCTATCTCATTTTCACCCACTTGAACTTATTACTTTTCTTTATTTTTATATTACCTGGAAATCCGACAGGTGTTCCTTTAATCGTTGCCAGGATGCATTATGCGAACGATGAACGATATCTTGTTTTTACAGATTTTAGTTGACACGGCTATTATTGCATCCAAAGAGGCTTAAAAAATCTGTAATTTTCGTAAATATTTCTTTAAAAATCGGAAGATAAATTGTACTTTACTTGGCTTTCAAAGCGTGAGTTTTGTTGAAGAGTGAGATTAATTACGCAGTTTCAAAGTTGAGAATCAAATGTTTTCAAAGCCCTTAGAAAATAAAAGTGTTTTGTTTGAGAAATTACTTTATTAAAGTTGTAAGGATGTTTGTTATGAAAAATTATATTTTCTAAAGCTTCACGGATTATTTAAGGTGTAAAATATGTTATAGCAGAAAGGTATATAAGGAATGTCCTAATTATAACAGTTTGTTTCATAATTAATGTTTCTGTTTGGTTTAGTTCACGGAATTAAACGTAATTTAATTTTTCGTGTAAGAATCATTTCAAGTTTTAATTAAAACAATATATATTTTTTGGTTAAGGCAGGTCTAATTAAAATTGTTACATAGTATTTTTAATATAAGATAGTATACAACCTATAATAATGTTTTTAAGAAAGATGCTTGCAACACAAACAGTCTTAACAACCATTTAGTATAAATTACGGCAATGATAGATTTAATTCAAAGAAATTATTTTATTGTTTAATAAGCAAAATGTTTCCTTTATTCTTCTTTTGTGGTTTGAGTATTAAAGTAATATTTATGTAGCAACTAAAGGTATTAGAAAACAGGTGTTTCGGTCAAATGTTTTAAATTACATACGTAAGCAATTCCTTAGTAAAAATATTATGAAAAATAGTATTATTTGTTATAGTATTATAAATTTACGTACTTGTCAACTAAAATAAAATTATATAGCTGGGTGGAAGTATTAAAAAAATATTCACTGAGCACGGTCAAATATTGATAGGTTAAATATCTTTAATATTGGGGTAACGATTTTGAATCCTTTTTGACAATAAGGACAGTGAAAAATTATCTGAATTTATTTCAATAATTTAAACGATAATGACATTTTTCGATCATAATTCTTAATTGTTACTGGCTATCATTTAAACCAATGAATTTAAACCAGTGAATTTAAACTAACGAATTTAAACCAATGAATGTGAAAATTTTACTCAAAACATTACTTTCCTGAATGTAAAGGTTGTTTTTTAAAATAATTTTGTCACAAGAAATAATACCTTTGAGCGAATAATAATCGTTTTTAAACCTTTGTGATTTCTGAAAGTTATTCACGATTATGATTGGTAGGTCAGATTTTGTCTATATTTGGCACGTATCGTTTATGCTAAATACTAAAAAAGTAGAAAATGTCAATATGTAAAAAAATCTACAGTTATGCGCAAAGGAAGAGCAATAAATTTATTTAGCAACTATTAAATATATAATCCTAAAAATCTGAAACGAAAAGATATATTTGAGATTATGAAAAATTTCACTTTATATTAAAAGAAAAATTTGAGATGTTCAGAGCGTTTATTCTTAAAACTTGCGAAACGTAAAAGACGTTTAAAACAGGAAACTTAAAGCTGCCAGCAAAAATATAAAAACAATATTAAGTTGAAAAACAATACTAGAAAAACCTCATTAGTATAAACTGAAATAGTAAAAAATACTTACGAAAAGTAAATAAAGGTGAAAAAAGAAACAGAAGTAGAAACACCGCAAAGGCCGAGAGAGGCAAATCAGCAAGATACCAAGGGATGAAGAGTAGCTGATATGTTAAGGATAGGAAGAATTTTGGCACTATCGAAACTAAACTTTTGACCAATATTCTGATAGTGTGGAACACATCTAATATATTCTTTTAATCAATCTAACTTTTAAACTCGTTTGTCCAATGTAGCTAAGGTGTGTGGCAAAGCCCTATCGATTTTCAATATTGATGGGATCTTAAGCGATTTCAATACTGATAGGATCTCACTTTATGGAACTTACCAGTAGTCCCATAATAATCCTACCAGTAGTTTATTTTCAGCACACCAGAACCTTTTTTGCCCATTTTCTGTTTAATCTTCATTAAAAATTATTTTAGTTGTGCGATCGATAAAATTTTGAAGAAATGTAAGGTGCTATATCTAGTTACATTTTATATAGCTATCTATATAGGTAAAGTAGAATGTTTGTAAGTAGTTTGAGTATGTATACGCTTTGTACAAATCTGAGGTTATGAACCGATATGCCCCAAATTTGGTGTACATGCATTCGAAAATATTTTGGACCTAGTTATTTACTTTAAAACACTCTCCGACTGTGTAGAATAAAAAAGGTTGCGCATCCATTTTGTTGGCAAGATAGAATAGTATTTCTTATGCAAATTTAAATAGCTATTTTATCTCTTCAAACTTAAAATTACCTTACAATAGTTATTCAAATATTTACTTATAACGAAACATACAATCTTCAAACAAAAACGTATAAGCAATGAGGCTATACATTTCGATAGCATCATCCAGAAGATTTGTTTTATTAGATATTGCTCCAGTTAAAATTTCTAACCGATAAACAGTCAAATATTTAATGGGAAATAACCAGAAAAAAATTAATACGGAAAAAAATAAGCCTGTAATGGTAAAAAACTTGGATTTTCATCAGACGCGAAGCTCCAAAAGAGAACTATGCTCTAGCTAGTTGGAAAATGGTCTAAAGTTCCATAACAAAATTGAATCATATACAAATTCATTTAGAAGTTCAGATTAGTTTTTTTTTTATACTATATCTACTTTTAGAACTTTCTTCATTTTCCTGATAAACAGATAATAAATATTTCACAGATATATTACACTGAATAGAGAATACTTACTATTATCATTATTTATCTCGAGTATTAATATTTATTGAATTGCTATAAATAGTGGCTTAAGTTTTGCCTTTACGGACTAGATTGCTATAAAATATTAGTTAAAGTTTTGCCTTTATTTGTTACAGACAAGGCAGTATCGATTATATGTTCGTTTATCGCAGAATACCAACTTCAACCTATATATGTATTCAACCAAGTTATCTATCAATGTCGACTTCAATAGGTGTATTGGAAGTATTAAACTCCCTTTCAATAAATATTCAGATGGGAAAATCAATCATTTTCTGAATTATGAAACACTTCGAGCGATTAAAAGTGATATGAAACGAAATTAATTTAGATTTTGGAATTTCTCCGAAAACGCAATTTAACTGAAGTGCTCTAATATATATTTTGCAGTTAGTTAAATGTTGAAATGTTTTAATGAAGTCATAATCTTCTAATAATAAAGTTACTTTTCCATTTTTTTCACAAGAAAAATATAACTATCCTTTTCTCTAATTTAACTTTTAATTTGGTAAATCAAAAAAGAAATTAATTACGATTCTTTATTTGCTCTAACTGAATCTAAATGATGTAAACATCATTTAGATTCAGTTTCTGCTTCGAAAATTAATTTGGGTTAATATAAAATATGATAATGTAATAAATTTGTTATTGATGCTTATTATGTTCCAAACCATATTTTGTTTTTTGTTTTAACATTTATATATTATTAAAATCTATTCAAAACCATGCAGCAAACCAACCATTTAATATCACGTAACAAAAAAAGAATCATTATGCTTGTAAAATTCAATTTCATTAGTGGAGTTATAGGAACAAACTATTTCTCACTGAGGCATAAGGTAGTTGAAGCTTCAATAAACAATGAGGTGGTTAAATTAGTGCTAAAGAATGAGAGATAAAAAAAGATAAAGTAAGACTTAAGAAAAAACTGACTAGTCTAGGACATACAGACTGTTAAATTGCACAAAAGTTGTATGTGTAAGAGAGGAAAAAGAATTAAAAAAAATAAAGAGACTAGACGACTATGTAATTAAATAAGTGAATTTCAAAGAAATATCTCTACATAAAATAAATCTTCTTAGAAGACATTTTTAGTAATTAAGGAAATGAATCTGATTTGTAAACTCGGCTTAGTATTATTTGATATGTTAGGAATGCAATTAATGTTTTGGAAACTTACATGGTCATATTCTTTATAAAGTTACATTATCAAAATTATTTAATTATTAAGTTTAAAAAAAAATATTACAATACAATCTATACATAATCTACAAATACAAATCTATAATAAAATTAGTTGTTTTTTTTGTTTTGTTCGTATGCCTGTTTTAGGCAGAGGGGGTGCGATTGTTCTTGTTTTTCAGTGGCGCCATCTATGGCCAAGAATTAGACTGCTACCACACCACACTGCCACTAACCAGTTCATAGGGTGGGCCACATTCACACAATCACACAAAGGAGAAAGAACATAGAACACAGAGAAAGAAACATCCATGCCTTGTCCTGGATTCGAACCCAGGACCTTTCTGATGCAAGGACAGTTCCCTGTCCCCTACACAGGCCGGTCAGCCTGTGTAGCGGAGGTACTAATAAGAGAGTACTAATACTAATAGGGGAGGTAATTAGTAATTAAAAACTATCGTGATAATATTTAATGAACAATTTTAAAAGTAATAAATAAATTTTAAATTTAAACTAATATTTAATTTTTGTACGAAAAATTTATTTAATCAAACACATATTCAGGACAATATGTGTTTATATGAAGACAAAAAATATTTGGTAATGTTATAATTTATAAATTATTAAAAGTATTTTCAAGAAATGTTCAATGGTGTACGATTCATTGCGATACATACATGATAACCGACCTTTAAAAATCAAAAATGTTCAAAATGAACAACAAATTTGAATTTTATTCATTTTAATTCCTTTGATTTCATCAATACGAGTTTTTTTTAAAGGAATAGACTTTTATTTTTACATCTTTGAAAGTTTTTGTAAAAACTCAGATGTGTCTACTTTATTTTTCAATCTATAATAATCTCTTGAAAAAATCTATAAAAGTGATAAATCAATCAAACAATCTATAACTATCTTGGGCCGGGATAGCCTGGTCGGTAGGGCGCTAGGCCCGTGTCCGAGCGTTCGTGGGTTCGAACCCCGCCGGCCGAAGACTGTGTAGTTGGTGACTGATGCATGTTAAATCTGTCGAGTCGCAGAGTCCTCCATGTTCCCATAACAAATCAATATCTCCGGGGATACTAGATTGGAGATCGATCGTTCTCTGCTTCAGATCAAATTTACGATCTGTGGATGAATGAATGGATGTATGCATGGGTCCGCTTATAAACAGGCTTATAAACAGGCGTGACATATGATGTGGCAGAAGTCGAATTCTTGTAGTCATAGATGGCGCCACTGAAAAGCAAGAAGCGCCCCCTCTGCCTTAAATCTGCTCGTTTTCACCAAGCAGGCTTGCTAGTATGGCAAGTGGCATAAGAACCAACCATAACTATCTCAGGAATCTCTTTGAAAAAAAAAGTATAAATGTTTAACAATCTATTAATTAAAATCAAGAATTAGTTTTAACACAAACGATTTAAGGATAAAAGGTTTTTAAATTGATATTAAAATATTTCTTGAACTTCTGCGACACGTTTATTATTTTCGTTAAAAAGATGCACATGTTATTTTAAATTTGTTTTAAATTTGTAACGTTTAAAAATTTGCGAAATTTGTTCTAAAATTTTTTACGTAATATTTTTAAGAATATGCAAAATTTATTATCTTTAAAAACGTATTATTTTAAATCTCTGATTATTTTATACTTTCAAACAATTTTTTTATTGTGTATTTCTATAAAAAAAATAAAACTTTAATGTGCCTTCGAATTTAAGAATTCAATAATAATCCGATTTTAAAATTGCAAATTTTTGTAATTTTCTTTATTATTTTCTTTTATTTGATACTAAAATTAAAAACAGAATGTTTGTCAATTTTCTGATGGAAAATTAAAGTAAAATATCTGAAATGTATACTAAAAATATCTTTAAAAAACATATGAAATAAATTTTGCGAATATATCTTTATTATACACTTAAGATTTATTTTATTTTTTTAAAAAAATAATAAATTCATGATAATATAATAAATTCAATAAATAACGCTTTTAAAGTTTCAACATTTAAGACATCATTCAATAAGAGAAAAAAAAAATAACAAAAATCTTATATCACTCTCAAACTCAAATACAAACATGACTTCTCAATTGTAAAGTAATAAATCAACTACTTTAATTTAGAAATTTTGCGGTTAAGGGAATGTGCAAAATTGGGAGAATTTTTCTCCCCTATACACTATTCCCCTATCAATTAACATGGAAAAACTAGTTTTGCTATGCAGAGAAGACTGCAGTGTAAAATGCGACTTTCTACGTGCAGAACTGTCAGTGGTTTAAACAACGATGAAAGGTTTAAGATTTTTCGACTCTTACCTTAGTTTTTAAAATACCAAAGTAGGAATGAAATAAATAAAATGACAAGGATAGTTTAAATTCGAGTCATTGTATAATATTAAGTAAATACTTAATTTTCACTTTTAATTGATCTATTTTAAAGTTTATTTTTTGGTCATATGTTAAACCGAAATATATCCATAGAAATTTTTTGTCACAACCTATGGTGTTGAATTTAATGTTTTAATACACAAAATTTGCTGTACAGTCAAAACTTTAACGCAAAAATAAGGTATTAGTTACTCATAGTAAACGTATTACTAACATTAGAAACAAGTTCTGATAAAATTACAGTAATGCATGATAATAACCTTTCAAAAGCAAATAAACAAAATTCTGGTAATAAAAACCAAAAAAATACAGTATATAAACATTCATTTGGTAATTGTTCATATGTTAACGGTTTATCGAGAATTCTAGTTTTCAAAATTGCAGTTCTTACTACAACAGAATTTAGTAAAATGTACAAAACCAAAAAGTAAATTTAACCAAATAAATTACTTTTATTTCAGGTTCTAAGGTATCATGATTAAATAACCAAATTTTACCTCATTTACCAAATTTAATCACAGATTATAAAACCATATTTTATTGTTAATTTTACCAACATTACCATAGTAATTTTATAAAAATTACCGATTTCTTTGGTGTTTCTATACAGCCAGGACTACAGCAAATTTTACCATATTCTGTTCGTTTTGACCATATTTATCTCTTAGTGCAATATGAGACATATATAGAAATCTATAGAATGATCAGCATGTGTGGTCATCAGAGTTACCATCTAAGATAGCAGCAGATATATTTTACTGTTTAAATCTCGGTTTTTAAATTATACAATTTTTTTATAAAAAATTATTTTAACCACCATAAAAATTTATTAAAACCTATGTATATAATGGTAAATTCCATTTTTACAATAATAATGTCTAACTAAATTTTACAGTAATACATGTTTTTTTGTTTGTGTGATTAAGTGATTTTACGCTAATTGTTTCTGTGAAAATTTTGGTATAAAAGATTTTTGTTTCGTGACATGTTTCAATAAAAATGGATTTTACTGTAAAAAGTACAGTTAACCAAAGTGTCGGCACTTTTTATCGTAATTTAATTCTGGAATTTTTACAAGGCATAAAATTTATAGATGTATATATTTTTATTTTAAACTAACATTGTCGAATGCTAAATTAGGTAAATGAAACATTAAAAAAATTACATAAAATACAAATAAATTTATAATCCAATCACTATTAATTAACTTTTAGTGCATCGAGATTAAAAACTTAAAAAAAATGGAAGATAACTGTTAAATATTTATAGCTGAGTTTGAACACTGCTTTTCAAAATTTACCGTTTTCCAAATATATGCTTAGCTATGATAAATAATTAGATAACAGGTTTGAACTGGACTGTAAAATGTTAACATTTGAAAAAAAATAGATATTTACCTAGTCCAAGCCATAATTGGTGGTCTTGACATCACCTCCAAACTGGAACTTCTTCGATCAGATTTTAAATAAAGTCTTTCAATCAAAAGATTATTCATCCCTCATCTACAAAAAAGTTAACTGGACTGTTATAGTCTAGAGCAGTCCTTATTTTGAGTTTTTATTTTGATCACAGTTTCCCTCTGAAAATGTAGCTCTTCCTACAATATAAACTTAGTTCTGCTCAGTCAATATTTTTCTTAATTGAGATAACTTTGAATTTCATTATCTCCAATTTTGCATGTAGAAACATCTGTTCATATCTCCAGGAAATTCTCCACATTTTTCATTTATCAATCTTTTAATTTTGATTGTAAAAGCTTTGATTCATTTTTAAGTACAGAAGAGTTTATAAGTCAATTAATATTTTAAGGATTTGGCACAACTTTGGTGAAGTTAAAAAATCTTTACATTCTTTTAGATAAAACTTTTCTTTACTTTGATTTGCTTTAACAGTTATAAGACCTTGCACCTCGGATGCATTTCTATAAAATGAGACTTGGTTAAAACTATCGCTTATATTAGTAATTATTGCATCTAAAATTGGTACTTCTAACAGGCTAACATGTATATGTCAATAATGAAACACTTAGTTTCCTAAATGCTAGTCAAACATATATTTCAGATGTAGTATAAAGTATGCTTATAGAAATAATTCTGTTTTACAAAACATATTGCTCCTAAAACGTTGCTAATAGTTTTACACTTTAAAAAAATATTGTTTCATGTACAAGAAGTAGCAAACTATAAAAATAAAATAACTTGAAATTACAAACATGCAACAGTTATATAAATTTAATTCACTTTTTATAATTGCTACTACAAAATTTCATGCTAAATTATCGAAAGCTAAAATTTATAGCAACCATTTGCTTCAAGTATAGTAATGTGCAAAACACCAACAGTCAGCAAATAACTAGTTCTATGTAGCAGTAACTTCTAACAAACATCATTAGTAAAATGTAACAAATATGTTGACTTTTGTTTTTAAAAAGAATTGTATAAAGTTGCCTTTAAGAAACTCTATTTGAAATGCTTCGTTCATATACTTTGCAATTCTTTTAAGATATCTTATGATACTATTAATGCATCAATGTATCTTACTCTATTCGATACAATGATGATTTTCCAGTTAAAACTTGTTCTCGTTTTATGAATGATTTTATCGAAAATAAATAAATTCATCTCGAATTTTTCAATCTCAATATAATAATTCAATCTTTTTTAGATTAATAAGTCTTTTCATTTCTAAAAAATTCATTGCTTACAACAAGTGTAATAGTATTAAATATAAACATTTCATAAAACACCCTTCCAGCAAAAACCGCCTTTCTAATTTAAAAACTTTTTAAAAACAGAACTGACTTCTCTTCAATCCACCAATTAAAATAAATAAATTCTGCTTTAAAAAGAAACATTAATTAGCTTGTATCTCCTTTCATCCAATCTTCAAATATCCCAAGAATTCAAAACTTAGAATACCTGTGGCATACCATTGTAATTCATGAAGAAATCGAAAGTCCTATCAATACCTCTCTCTTCCAGAACCGAAATCGAATTGTGGGGAAAAATTCTCCCCTCATTTAAACTTGGATAACAGGCCGGTTCAAAAAATGAAGTGTTTTGGGGAGTGGTACAACCGGTGGAAGTTCTTTCGAAGGGCTGCTCTAGGTCTGGTATAGCTCGCCCCTCCTCTGATAAGTTTTCTTCAGGGCCCAGTGGTGTATTTGGCAGTGTCGTTGGCGGCAGTGGCGATGCTGGATACTCAGCCAAACGTTTCGATCGATTGGGGGATGAGGGGAAAGTGATGCTTCTCGTTTCTTTGTCACTTTCCTTCCTCCCTTCCCTTATCCTCCTGGAACCACCCACAACAGAATGGTTCGAGAAAAGTGGCAGGAAAGAGAGAAGGATTTTCGGAAAACAGGATAGGAGATATTTTTATAAGAAACTTCGAATAAATTAATATGTAAAGAAATGCTTTAATGTTAAATATTTTTTTTTATAGATCGGAACTAGGATTAATATAATTTATTACCTTAATGATGTGATGCATTACTTGTAAAAGAAGTTTTTTTATTACTTTATTTGTTAGCTTTGAATTTCCATCTGCATATTTAATTGTTACAGCAGTAAATCTATCCGAGATAAAAGTAATTTGATTTTTTTTGTTTTTATTAGATAGGGAATAATGCAAATTGGATGACATATTTTGTGTTTTGAAAACAATTGCTAATGTGGATGTTGTTATTAAAAAAATATAATGTTTCAAATTAAAGATATCACAAATTCAATAGCTGTTTTTAGGTCGTAATTTGTTTGCTGAAATTTGTTTTCACAAAAGTTAATGGCTTTTTCGCCTAAAAATAAAACGATTTACTCATTTATTTGTTGAAAATGCACATTTTAAATAGTCACGCATCTTATATAAGTTCATTCTTTTTTAAAATAAATAAACTGTAGACAGGGGCTTATTCAATCGCTGTGCTAAATTTTAGCCCTCTCTGAAACGAGTGCATTGCAAAACCTAAACGGATCCTAATCGTAAAAAGTATGATAATGTGAAAAATCGAATTACCAAACTCTACTTTCTTTAGTACACACTGAAAATATGATATATCTGTAAGATAAATTTAAAGATAATTTACTGATTATTCGTCAGTATACATTAATAAAGTAGCACTTTAACAGAAAATAAGATTTGCATCGTTTTATATTAGTTATGATTCTGACGTTGTCTCTAAAATTTGCTAGAAATACCAATACCATATGTGATCAACAAGAAATACCATGGTGGTGTCAATTTAAAAAGATTTGACCCAAATTTTCTTTCTGATTCCGAGATGCGTCTTACATCAATTTAATTTCTTTCGAAACTTTACTTTTTTCTTGTTTCTTAGAGAATTCATAGTATGCGCATGCGCAATTATTATCTTCCGATAATCACTGGGCTTGAATCCTAGACTAACGCCAATAATACATGTGTACTACACCGATGTTAATACTCAAATCCAATATATAAATAGATAGAATTTTTTAAATGAAATTAATTAATTAAATGAATTTATTGACTGAAATGATTTATAATAAAATGAACAAAATACCTAATATGGTTCATAAATCAAATGAAAACATATAGTTAACTAAATTGCATACATTTCATGTTAAATAATAAGACTTAGATTGAAACAAAAATATTTGCTTTAAAGGATGTTTTTATTTAATCATAAAAATAATAAAATAATTATTCCGTAAAAAAATTATTTACATCCACTTTAGTTTCTTCAATTTTATTTTTCTGATTTAATGTTTTTTCTTTTAGATATCTAGATAAAAATTGATTGCATATGTTTTTTTCTCCAATAGCATAAAATATTTGAAAAATGCTCTAAATTTTCGCTGATAAGTAAAACACTTTGCTGGGCTATCAATAGTTCCCTTCTCATAAAAAGTACAAACTCTACTTTTCTTTACCAACTAGCTTTTACCTTGCTGATTAATTAACTTAGAAAATGTAATGTTTTAACTTGTTAGATTTTTTTCGTTGAATGTACTATCAAGACATCATTTTTCAAACTAAGGATTTTGTGCTTAGAAGCAAGTAATTAATGCAATGGCCTGAAGAACACAGAGTTTTGCTTCCAGCTTAATTTCATCACACCTTGTTTAAAAAAAAAATTGACAGGCTTTTTTGTCAAAATTTATCAAACGTTTTAGCTGTACTTTGCTAATTAATTTAACTTTCTAGAGACGACAAATAAATTGTGTTCCATTTTTGAAAATTACTTTTGATAGATATGGAGCTGTTTTGTATTTTTAATATTTAAGGGAGATCCGTTTTTTCTCTCTATTATTTCTTTACCGGTGAAAGTTTGACATGTGATTTTGTAAATTTGTGGAGATTAAAAATAAGTGCAAACATTCAGAGTTCAACATAAATCATTGGCTTTTAATTTAGGTTCGATAAAAACGTTAGTCTTTCTTTTTAATTTTTTTGCGAAAAGTTTCAATTTTTTAAAAACCTTTTAAAGAAATTGCACGTTTTGCCTTAAGTATTTGTAAATAGGGCTATGTTCTATAAATTGCAAGCCTTTTTTCTTAGGAAGACATCAGAAAGAATGTACAAAAGGAGATATTAAACAACTCTTTCGGTAAAGCTCTTTAAATCCTTGACCAAAAGATAATTTTGCTTACTATGGATTTTGTTAACCATGATGATATGACAGTTAACGCTTGTTTTAGTATAATGAATTCAATTATATAACAATGAAATTCATTTATTTATTTTCTACTAATTCTTGAAATGAATCCTCACGTTAAATTGTTATATGAGCTGAATTAAAACTTAGCACTATTTGTATGCAAAATTTAAATTACCCCTGAGCAGCTAAAACAAGAAATGATTTAAACTAGAATAGAAGCTCCTCAAATAAAGAAATTAATATTATATTTTACGGAATATATTAAATTTTAATGCATGCATTAATCTAATAAATATAAAAAGACCCGTGAAGGAACAAATATTTTAACGGAACTAAAAGTGAGTAACAAGTTTTCAATGAACTTATCGACATTCGTGTTTTGATGTTTTCTGCATGCAAAACTATATTTCAGAGTTCGAAAAAAAATCATTTTACAATTGTAGTAGTATTGACTTTATTAGTTCTTTTTCTTTATCTTTTTTTTAAAAAAATGATTTTTGCTTACATGTTTGAATTAGTAGGTCAGAGAATCATTCAATTTTGCAGCAGTGTGATATAATATGTTAGAGTACTAATTTGTTTTTCATAATAATAAAGATCACTGGCAAATATTTAATATTATTCTTATCATTATTTACTAATATGCTATCAAGAAAATTTGTGTTGCTTTATTTAGAAATCGTTTATGAATAATATAAATACGTCTAGATACAGAGGATAACAAAATAATTAGCAACAACCAAATAATAGCTTTTATAGAGAAGATTACATCTATTTTTTATTTAAAAAAAGGCAAAAAGAAAATTCTAATTAATTAACGGTCGGCCCTCGGGCATACTAACGCCACCCCGCCCAGTCCTAACAATTAGAATTTTAAATTAAAATTGCAATTAATAGTTACAAACGGACACTTAGGAGCACGGGAAGATATCCATAGTTGGCGATTTATCAATCTATAATACTTCCAAAAAAAAAGCTAACATCGCGTTATTAATACTAAATTTTTAGTAATTTGGCTACAGCTTAATCACCATGATTACCGTGAGATAATATAACACTGTTACTTAAACATTTGTATGGTTAGAGACAGAAAGAAGTTTAAGAAATAAAGAGTTAAAAATATATTTTAGAGTATATCTATATGAAAAATAGAATTTTGTCCCAATAATGATTTAATGATTTATACATTTGTATTTAATTAAAAAAAATGTTAGTAGTTACCTTGATTGTTAAGAAGAGATGAACATATTTATATTTAAGTTTCATAAAATACTGTAAAAATTAAAAGATTGGTTTAGTTTGATTAAAATTAGATCTATAAAAAAAAATTAGCTTTATGAAATTAAAACAAATAATAAAAGCTCGCAAATATGTAATATGTAATATGTATGGCCTTCACATATTCCTTTAACAATTTTACTTAAAATATGTTGTTTTGTTTTCTATTTAATAACTATGAGAATAACAATAAACTCAGAATAAAATTTCCTTGTAATATTTCATTAAACTTGTCCACCTTATATTAGATTTAAATCATAAATTTTGATACTAAATTAAATACACATTCTCGGAATGTCACAACATTCTGTACCACAATTTCGGAAGCGAATTCTTTCAAATCTCAAACCGAATGAAAGCGTTGGAAGTGACGGAGAATCAACAATTGTACTATTCTTAAACTCTTTTCAACCATCAACATTGGATTGAATTCCTATAGAATGAAAAATGTTTGTGTACATCCTTGAAATCTCTACAATTTTTCACAATAAAAAAGTATTAAGCGTAAATTTTGAATATGTTCCTCCACTGAATGCGCCATGAAACATTCGGTAACAGATGACAAAATAAATCACTGCAAGCTGCAAATGCTGCATATTTTTCAGAAGTGGCCTTCTGTCGTAAATAATATGACATACCACAACGATGGGTAAGACTTCAGCTTATTTCATGTCTCTATTCAAATTTCTTCAAGGGAAGGAAAATGTAGCAGATCTTAAAGGGAAGCTTTTGATTTGTGACTTTTAATATTTTAAAAGAAACTGACACCAATAATAAAATGCAAATGTGTTCGACAGAGTAACACATTTGAAACATAAGCATTTAAAAAAAAGTGGTGAAATAAAAAGCATGCATTTTTTTTGATTTTAAACGTTTTTCCAAAAATATTTTGCATATACGCTTAATATTTAATTCAAGAGTTCTCAATTAAAGTAGCTTTTGCTTTTAAATTAAATAAGTCTTTTTTTTCTTCTTTTTTTTTAAATACAATTCTTTCAGGATTTGTTTCTAGTAATAAAAGCAAAAAACATTATATATTTGCAATCAACGGAATATTTTAATGAGCTTCACATATATTTTAATGTATATATATTTTAATCATTTGATTTTCCTGCTTTATTTTCTAGACTTCTTTCAAAAATTAAACTATATCTAAGTTCGTTAATAGATTTTAAAAGGAATAAACCAGAAGAAAGGCATTGGAAATGTTATTCATATCTAATTACTAAAATATAAGCTATTTTATCAGGCATTATGTAAAGCTATCATGCAAATAAAGGATGGAAGAAGCTGACTATGTAAATGTACAGCGAAAAAAATTTTTTGACCAGGCTAACTAGATCAAGAAATAGCCCTAGATTCAGATGGTCGGATTCCGTAGATTAGGACTTCCTCGTACCGAATTGTAAAAACTGGACAACTGTTGCTGTGAGCAGGTTAGGATGGAAGGGAATCATTAAGAAGGCCAGGGCCCACCCTAGATTGCCACGTCAATGATGTTGATCATATCAAGCGGAGTATTCTAGGTAGTAGTCAAAAGGTACTTTCTAATACATTTTATCTCTCTGTAATTTACATTAAGCCTACTTTGATATTTTAAAAAGACTCACTCCGAATAAGCACAAGCTCTCCCAACAAAATAGTATTAATCATAACAAAAATATATAATACTGTGTATTTCTAAATCTGAAGTCAATATAAGCCTGAATTCAGTTTAAAAAATTGTCAATTAGGTTTTTCAGATGCGTTGCATCTAATTAAAGTCCCTCGATGAGGATCTGATAGACCTAACTCACTAAACTGTTGGTCAAATCCTTAGGTGGGGGTTAAAATCAGGTGATCTTGCAGGCCAAAATAAAGTAATAGAGTAAATTAGAATTCATAAAATCTGTTACATATTTTTGATCTAAATGAGCTTTGCTGTGGTTATTTTGAAAATTTTATTGAAGGGAAGCAACATATCGTCCAAATTATTGAGGGGAAAACATGTTGGCTTATATCCGTGATTACTTCAGTGAAGCCTTTCGGTAATAAGAAAAACAAACAAAAAAACATCACGAACCTAATTCGAACTTTATTTATTTAGTCCATTTCTTCATGGCTGACTGATGTTTTGACAGCTTATTGATATCAGAGAGCTTCTGCATAGTGTTTGTCTTACGTTAGACATACCACGCTCACACTATTTTCTAGCCCTAAGGGACACGTTGATTTGTAGGGAAATGTTCGCGCAGGGAAGCTGAATTAGCGTTTTAACGTTAATATTAGAGAAAACCCATAACTCTATGCAAAATCTCTCTACTTTTTTTCAAGCTAGAGCTAAACATAAATGAAAATTCTCATTTGCACGTTGTGTCTAATTATTTTTGTTTTAATTATCACATATGGATTCGTCCTTTATTCAAATATGCACTTTTATAACATTCATACTGTATGTTATTAAATTGCATTATCATGAGTATGAGTAAACATTTTTAAGTACTTATGCATATTTTTTTAATAATCTATTATTGATCTGATAGAAATGTGATACATATTATAATCTATTAATGCAAAAATATATAATGATAAATTTGGAATTTGAATATAATAATTAATTATTTAAAATCCTAATTTAAAGCAAAAGAGTATTCAAACAAAATGCTTGATTAAGAAATTATTTAATATATTTATATTTTTAATTAAATTTCTAACATAGATAAAAGAGCAGAGAATAAAAATATGGAATTAATATTTTTATGATACCTAATAGATATTGAAATAATTAAAAATAGGCATACAAATTGGAAGTTAGTTAAATAATAATAATAATATATCGCAATTCATATAGTGTAATTTTATTTTTCATGATCAGATTTATTTCCGTGATTTATTCTGCAGTTAATACGTTTTTATTATTTATTTATTTATTTTAAAATGCTCTTTTATTTCCGTTTCCAATGCTGAAAATCAAAAAAGTTGTTCGATTATCAAATTATGTTTTTTTTCCAGATTTGTTTTAATTATTTTTGTTAAGTGAATGTATATTTGTGTAAGTGTATTCGTGTATGTTGGAATTACCAGATATAATTCTAAGATTAGGAGCAATTTTTTTGTTGAAGAATACTTTAAAATAATTATCAATAAGAAAAATATGAAATATTAGCTTTTTGTATATTTTTTTTCGCAATGGAGTTAAGATTTTTCATTTTGTAAATAAGCAGTTGAAACTTTGATAAATATATAATTGTGATCAAAAAAGTAAAAATTTAAAAAATATAAATTTTAATAATTTATATTTTTAATTAAAAGGAAAATAATATTATTGAAAAACCAACTGAAATCTTTTAGCTGAATTAAAAGGACTTGCGGATATTACTTTAGGATATTTAGGATTTTAGGATAAAAGGATGTTAGGTAAAGTTAACAGAATTAAGCAGGTTTACTATATAAACAGATAAATTTAAATAAGAGTATACGAAAGAGAATTGTAAACTATTCCAAATATTTTAAAAAATGCAACCGCATTGACTTTAAGTACATTTATCTGAATTAGATATCGAGTAATCTAATCAAATAGAAGTTCATAGTTTTTAAATTTAAGTTAGCTTTAAAGTTAAGAATCGTAGCTTTTATTAAAACATTCTAAATCTGTTAGTAATATCTTTTTATTTTTAAAAATAGTAAATTGAATAAATGATATTTGTTCATATACTATTCATATTCTTAGAACATAAATATTATTACTATTTTATTTCAATATCTAGGGACGTAAAAAAACAAATTCCACAACAAAATTTAGTGTTTATGGAAAGCAATTTTGAAGATTATTCATAATGGTATTACTCTAAATCCGTAGAAACTCTACGTTTTATTTTTACTTTTTATGGACATGATATTTATCATAACTTGAAATAAACCAGTTTGACGAATATTTCATGATCCGGTGATAAATTTTTATAATATATTCTTACTTATTATTTCATGTTTGTCATCTAAAGTATGAAAATAGTAAAATAACAAAAATAATGCAATTGAAGTATTTTGAATTGTGTTCAATATCTGTTACTAACATAACTGAAGCTGTCTGCAGAAAGAAATTTTATTTCTTCCAATAAATCGTATGTAGTGTTTTATAGTTTATGCGAAACGTGAAATAAATATTATTACTAGATTTATTTGAAACAGTGCTTACATTTACATGATTGAAAACTGCATTAGGTTCATATATAAACATGAAATAACAGTCGGAATATTTCAAGCGCTTAAAAAATATGGACCACTAAACTATGGGTGCTTACTTTTAAGACTAGTCTATAAAATATGTGCCTATTTTTCAAATGCCAGAAACATATCGATGGCCAAGTAATCAATTAGGAGCGAGGTGGAACAGGGGAAAGAGCACTCGCCTTCCAATGAGGTAAACCAGGTTCGAATCCCAGCGATGACTGGCAGATTCGAATTCCGCACCCAGCTCGCACTGACTAGAGTGCTGATGTAAAAAATCTACAGTGCTAGAGTCCCATATGCCATTAGGATAACCGTGTGAGGTTTTCCTCTACATGTTACTCAAATGCGGGTTGGTTTCATCAAAAAGTCCTCCACGAAAGCAAATTTCCCCAGATAAGAAGTTCTCTTGTCTTATGGATTGGGTTTAAAATCAAAAAGGCTACGGAGTTGAGCATTGGTAGTGATAAACTCAAAATTGGGTAGAATGTTCAAAGAAGGTTATAAAATAAAATAAAATTAAAAAACAATCAATTAGGTAATACCCTAAAGCTTCAGTTTCTTGTAATTATTTATATAAGTGCTTGTATCTGTTAAATACCGGATAGTAAAATTAACTAACATTAACTAAATTAAGAAAAAATATTTAGAAGATAAGTAGTAAATATTTATCTGCTAACTTTGACAACTTAGGTAGCAAATCTTTTTATTTTTAATGTAACTATAATCATAATAGATTTCTTTAGTACAATTATCAACTTAGTTTAATTCCTTTTTCCAAATAACAAGAGCGTGGTACACTTCAAGAGAATTTTTGATTATTGAATATTGTGTAAGGGCGCTCGTGGCGTAGTTGCAAACGGAACGTGTGTTAGTCAGATTTTCTCTCAGTTATTTATTCCGGACACTGACTTCACTTACACTGTAAAAAATTCTAGATCAAATTACGGTAAAAAGTACCAGCACTCAGGGGTATTTTTCCGTAAAATCCATTTTTACCGGACCGCATTAAGTAACGAAAAATCAGATATACTGAAGTTTTATAGTAATAAATACAACAAAATCATTCATTTTAAATCAATATTACTACAAAAATTACGGTAAAATGGATTTTACTGTAAAAAGTGATTTTACTATAAAATCGAATTTTACAGTAAAATGGAGTTTACGGTGAAAAGAGTTTTACAGTAAATGGAGTTTACGATTAAAATGAGTTTTACAGTAAAATCGATTTTACGGTAAAAAGGATTTTACGGTAAAATTTATTTTACGGATAATGCACCGGAATTTGACACCGTAATTTGATCTGGAATTTTTTACTATGTATTTCTTTATTATACTGTCAGATGAATTTCAGGCAAAAGTAATTTTAATTTGTATACATTAACATATAATTAAAGTAACTTCTTTATTTAAATATTTAATAAAATTTATTTTTCTAATTGAGTATAATTATCATTTAGTCTAATTAAATTAATAATATACGCTTGACCGTAGCAACCAGTAATTGTTGTCATATCTTGTTTAAGTATGTCTTATATTCGACGACTTTTTAAACTTTGTTGATTTTATTTACAATCTTGATATAAAAATTAAAAATAAATCAGAAACGTTTTTATTTAACAAGTCACTTTAAAAATGTTATTAATTAAAGAAATTTAAAAATATTTAACTGCTGAAAACAATAAAATGATTTTTGCCAGAAAAAAAGATATTTTTAAAAAATCAATTTCGTGGATGGAATTATTTGTGTAACTTTCAAAAGATAGTTTTAAAGTTTATTTTAAACATTGTTCCTTTAAGAAAGAACTTATAGATAGATATAAACATTTTCTTTTCTTTCCATTTTTCTAGAATAAGATATTAGAAATAGCTTTGAATCTTACATTTCGATGTATTTGTCGATCCTCTAATGAAATTTGCATCTCCTACCCATTCTTGAGATTTCATGTCTGTTATTAAAAGTCAGAAAGTCACAACAACATATATTCCTTCTTAGATTCTAGATGAAATTGAACAAACAAAAATGAAGCAATAAAACTTTTGCGTTTGACATAACATTTGGCATTCTTTGAACTGGAATTCTCTATTCAAGGAAATGATATTTCTTTTTTTTAAAGTTTCATTTGGTATTTCAAATCTACCATAGAACGCTGAGTGAATTCCATTATGTTAAGTTAATAATTACAGTCTACTCTTGAAAAATTCATTTCATTATTTATTATTCGAAATTAAATAACACATTATTCTTACTTCAAAATTGATTGCAACTGATAGAAACTAAGCTAATAAAATATTTTCAAGGATTCAGAACTTTCTGATTGCTGGTCTTTTCAACTACAACTATTTTAAGTAGTAACTATACTTAATTCTTGGTTTAATAATTTTGATTAAAAATTATTTAAGCTACTAGGTAATAGGAAAGATAAATAATTCCAAAGCCAATTCTTAAAAGCTTTTATCCTGTTTAAATTGGATGCCTATTCTTTGTGCAAGAGCATAGTCAAACATATGCTATCAATGATATTCGAAATAACCAAAAAAAAAAATCTACAAACATTTATTAAAATTTATTCCCTTTATTATTAGAACCATAGACTGCAATAAAATTTCTTAGTAAAAAAAATCATTATTTCCTGCAAAATTCAGGTTCTCCATAGGGTTCTCCCTAGAATCCTAGATTCGTGTGAAAACAAAATTAAATTTTTCAAAAAGATTCCTGAAATTATAGAACGTAGAGAATCATCTTGCTGATATTCATCTACGGTCACAGTATTGAGATTAATAAAATAAAAATATGCAAAATATCTTTTTTATAGACTTCAGCAAAAATTAACGATTTCTAGACAGACTCACAAACTATAATAAAATTTTATGTTTTTCTATCGATGCACCGATTTGTATAATATCACATGTCTGAAAACGATACTGACCACAATCGGCCATTTTGAGGGTAATGAGGTTGTTCCTTAACTAAAAACATCTAATCTTAGGAGTCAAACTTGCCTCCTACGTGGCCTAAAGAAATTACATCACTTTTTATAAATGTGTTCGTTTTCTTATAGCTAACGATACTCCGTGCATTTTTGCTGAAACAAAAATTTGCTTCCACTCTTATAAGTTTCTAATACATTGTAATTTATGACAGTTTATTACATTAATTCTATGCAATAAAGTGTCAGGAACTAGGATGTTTGTTTTTGCGGAAGTTACGATATAAATATTGAATGGGTACTTATGGGACACTCTATGTATTGAAAGCAAAAGAAGTATGGTCAAAACTATCTGAAAATGGTAAGTTTTGCCATTTTTCTGGCTCTGTGGAAACAATGAACAGCTTGGTAATTTTTACTAAAGCATTTTAGTAATGATTTTGGTAAAATTTACTATTAAATATAGTGTTATAATCTATGATAAAATTTGGTAAATGAGGCAAAATTTAGAAAATTTTTTCATTACACCTTAGATCATGGGAAAAATCATTTATTTAAAAAATTTTACTTTTCCAGTTTTGTATTTTTTAATAAATGTTTGGTAATAAGATCTATAATTGAAAAAAAATTTAAATTTCGGAAACCCGTTACCATATGAAAGGAAAAATTACCAAATAATTGATATACTTTGTTTTCTGATTTGATTACCAGAATTGTGTTTTTTTTTTTTTTACCAGAAATGTCATTACCATGAAGAACCTTAGTTTTATTAGATTTTTTTCTCTCACTGCAGTTGTTCATTCTATTACAAAAAAAATGTAAATAGAATAAGACATTTTATAGCACATATCCGCCTGTAATATTACTGCTCTCCAATTAAGTTTCATGGGCGGAAGAAACACTAGTAGCCATATGGCGAACTGCTCTCTGGCAAACAAATATATAAGAAAAACTAAAAAACAATCAAAGCACACAGGGGGAATATGCTAAACTCAAGAGTCATATAACCTGAACTTATTTGCATCTTTAAATTAAGCCCTATAAGTTAAGAAATATTAGTCTCCGAAAAAAATAAAATCCCGGCAAAGATAAAGCTATCATTGTTTATGAACTCCTTTAAGGAAACTAAACTCTTTTCGTGATACTAAACTCCATTATAAAGGCACACAAGGGAGCATAACTTCAATTTAATGAGATAAACTCCAAAAATATGTGCTTCTATTTATATCACCTTATAGTATCACACTTTTTTAGACGAAAATAAAAACATATTATCCATGTTTCCAAAAATATAGCACCTCTCTATGACCAACAAATTTTTTAGGTCAACTAGAAGTAAACAGCTGGTTCCGAAATCGTTTGTCACATTTTTTTTTGTTGTATTTTTTAAGAAGTTTTCGATTCCTTGAAAAGCATAAAAAAATTCTTTTGAGAGAGAGAGAGCTATTTTTTAAGGACATTGTTCTTCTGCCCTGTGCATCATATGAATAGTAGATGCCAAGAATGACAAATGTTCTCAAGAATTCTGCGGAATACTTAAAAATTTTCTAAGATAGTTTTCGTTTTTCTTTTGTAAAGAACAATGGGTATTATTTTATTGAAAATGGAAAAAATCATTTTACAGTAAAAAAATATAAGGAGAAAATTATTGTTTTACAGAGATATTAAAAAAAAATTATGCAAAAAAGGAATATAGTGCTAAACTATTTAAAATTTATTCGCAGAACAGTTTCTCAGTATTTGTGCAAATAAATATGACATAAACGTGAGATAAAAAATATCTTTATATATGAGATAAATAAAAGTATTCAACATTTTTAAAAGTCCTATAAACATTTTTTACTTCATTTCTAACAGCATATAAAGTAAAACTTGAGCTATAATATTTACTTTGTTAATTTTGTTGTTTAAAGTTACATGATAAAAATAATAACTATGCTATGAGCAATTAAAAATTTTATGTGATAATTTAAATAGATTGTACCTTTTAAACTAAGTAAAAAGTAGAGAAACTTTTAATAATTTTAGCTCCATCTTTATATTATATAAATGTATTATTCTCTCATTTCTAGCTTATATTTCATTAATTGTTCTTATTTCATTTTATACATTAACTTTATATTTTATTCTTAGTATAAGTCCTTGTGCGTAAAAATTTCAAAGCATAACACAAACTCGATGTTTTGAATTTACAAGAAAACTCGTTTTTCTATATTAAAAGTTTTCTACTTGCTCAATTTTTTGAATATAAAAGGAAAAAACTTAAATTATTATTCACATAAAAATGTTTAATTTTGAACAATTTTAATAAGGTTTTATATTTTTAGTAAAATACATTGCTTAGTATAAAATAATAAAATTCAATTGCAGGAATTCCATATTCCAATATAAACTTATCATAATAGTTTATTAACTAATGTATATCTTAAATACGTTTTAAAGGAGAATACATGGTTTATTATCAGAGACAAACTTTAATCTAAACTTATATTCATGTTCCTTTGGCAAAAGTAATTGCCTTATAGAAAAAGTGGGGTAATATGTTGCAAAGAACACATCATTACAATTAAAAAATGATATGGAATTAAATCTACAGATTGGATAATAAAAAAGAATATTTTATTTTTTATCAAATCTTGAAAATTATTCTGGCTTAATTTAATAAATAATTATGACTTTTTATAAATATAGACTAGTATCACTAGTGCTTAATAGTAATCAAATGTTATACTTTGATTACTATTATATTGATTGATTATATTATATGATATATATATATATTGATTATATTATATGAACATGTTCAATCAAACTTAAAAATCTTATACGAGCTATTTTAATTATTAAATTTAATAGTGACAACTTTTTTGAGAAGACTACAGAGAACATGAGCGACTGTCTCTAAAGTGAAGTTTCTTTGAAAAGAACGGATATTTTTCTATGGATTATTCTTTAAACCAGGTTTAAGTTTTTTTTTCTTAGGAAAAATATTTCCTAGGAGAATAGATAGGGAAAGAAACAGTATAACACGAAGAACGAAATATCCGACTGTTTCACCTGTCAATGTTCTTCCTGTCCCCGATTTTGGCCTTCGGTCTGGACACACATTTTTAAATGCCCCGCTTACGCCGGTAAAAAGTGTCTTCTGAAAAAATGACTCTTTTCTTAGCTGAAAATAAAAATATTTCCATTTTCTTTCTTACTATAAATGATTCATACGTATATAGGCTTTTATACTATTACTATAAATTTCACGAATTATGTCTATGTGTATAGACTAGGATAACTAGCGCTTAAAGGTAATTAAATGTTGTGCAATGAGAGTGCAAATATTATACGAACACGTTTACTTAATTTTAAAAATATTGCGAGTTATTTTAATTATCAAATTTAATAGTGACAACTTTTTTGAGAAGCCTACAGAGAACATGACAGGCTGTCTTTAAAGTGAAGTTTCTTTGAAAAGAAAGGATATTTTTCTCTGGATTATTTTTTAAACCAGTTAAGTTCTTTTTTTCTTAGGAAACATTCTTCTTTGGAGAATAGATAGAAAAAGAAACGGTATAGCATGGAGAACGAGATTTCCGACTGTTTCACCTGTCAATGTTCTTCCTGTCCCAGATTTTGGCCTTCGATCTGGACACATATTTTGAAATGTCCCGCTTACGTCGGTAAAAAGTGTCTCTCGAAAAAATGACTTTTCTCAACTGAAAATGAAAATATTTCCTTTTATTCTAACTATAAATTATTCATATGTATATAGTATTTTATACTATTACTATAAATTTCGTGAATAGTTATATATTGACGAAACTTCATTGGTAAATGATATAATTAGACTATGCTTAATAACGGTATCATTTTAACTATGTTTTAATAACCAATAACATACTAACTTTTAACTACGTTCAAAAAATGTTAAAAACATTTCTCAAAACTAAATTTGCTCTTTTAAACTTTTTTTCCATGTTTCAAAACATAGTTTTATTAATAGACTTTATTTAATATACCTACATTGCAACATAGTTATAGTGAAAACTATTTTAATCTTATTATTTATTTGTTGCAGATGGAAATGTTTCCATAACCATAGTGTCATTATATATTTAACACAATTTCTTCGTTAAAGTAGCATTTTTTATTCGAATAAATTAACTTTTAAACTAATTATTATTTCCGAGCATTTTTTTAAAAAAAATATGCAACCAAATGCTTTATTTATCTAAATTTCGAAATATTTAATTAAGATTTTTTTTATTTATGGATATGCGAGACATTTATATGTGTCTAATTTACAAAAACATGATATAAATGGTGAAAAATTTGAAATTCAAAGCTCCAAGTATATGTGACTGACATATTTTAAATATGAGTCTTAACAGAAAGTAAGTAGAACATGTAATGTCTCCTGATGTGAAAATTAATTTTTTTAAAGTATCATAACCTCCTGCTCTATAAGAAAAAGAAACAAAATTCAAATGTTTTAGAATGAGTGACAATGAATAATTTACTTTTACATTAAAATCTGAAGTTCAATGGTTTAATCATACATTGCTTAAAAAGCATTTTTATACTTTGAAAAATTTCTTTAGATGCACGTATTAACAATATTTTGACATCCATAAATTATTTCTATTAGAATAAATCGACTTTTAAATAAATATTATTCCAGAGCAAAGCAATAATTAAGATTTACATTTCCAAGGATTTGACAATCGTTCTCCTTCATTGGAATTATTAAAGCCGTAGTTACATCAACTATAACTATCAGCCTTGTTCCTAAAGAAGGTACAAATCATAATTGAAAATAAAACGTACTTTTTTTCTACATCATCTTTAATTTACAAATAGTTCCCGCTATAATTTGAAAATTGGTGTCTAGGTATAATCTAGTTTATATGCTTTGCAAGATGAAGTTGAATGTAACGTTACATGCATAAGTGAAACCTGTAAATTTAGCGATCCAATTTTGAAAAGGTAGGAAAATCAAAGAGAATTTGAAAACTAATGAGATAATGTTCGTATCTCGAAAATGTTACAAAATCATAGAAAACGTGAATTACAGATATGCAGAGCAAAATTGTTGCGAACTACACAATTTTACACCAGGTGGCAGTATAAAGGATTTTTTCTTGTATCACGCAGTCCCTTTATTATACCTAGGTACTATTTGCATAAATAGAAATGGAGCCGTTTGAAAGTTAAAAAATTGGTTGGGTACGGGCTTCTAAGAGCATCTTATATATGTTACAGCTAAGGTGATGGCACTAATGTTTATAATGTAAAAAAATATTTAATCTATTTGAAGAATTCAGATTTTTAGTTTAATATTCTAGCTACTTAAATTTTTCATATTCTAATTATCTCAAGCAAATACCTCATCTATGAAATTAGCAACATTCTTTTTATTGCAATGATTATCATAACAGATCTAATTTAATAACAATGCATTCTTCTTCTCTTTGTAATAGATAGTTGCAACTATTATTAACACTATTGTTATTAAATTAACATAATCAATCTTAAAAATTGTACTTGATTGCAATTTTTTTCTTCTAAATAAGCAATGTTCACTTTCTGATTGTTTGTTACAACTGTTATTGCGGCTAATCTTACTTGAATAACATTTTCCAGTTTGAAAATTTTACTTGATCGCATTTTCCTTCTCTGAAATCAGTAAAGTTCTCTTTTTGATTTCTTCTTACAGCAGTTATTACTCATTTAACTTATTTAACATAATTGGAGGAATTTAGTCCCAAAATCCTATATTGGGCCAAGGCAGAATTCCACCTGACCACTGGACACGACTGTCTTCTTAATCACCTCAACAGAATTAACATTGCTCCTTTACCCATCTTCACACTTTGTAACCTTGGGGAGGAAATGGATGCCGCCCATATTATGCACTGTCCTGCTCTGCGCAAGTCTTCTCTAGCCGAGAGATATTGGGAAGCCCGAGACCTTTTGAATTAATGGATTCAAGTCACTGCATTATGTTTACCATCTTTTATTGTATTTTACTTTTCTTATTGTGCTGTAACTACTGTCCAATAAATTTGACATTGGAAGTTTAAAAAAAACAAACTTATTTTACATGATTTAGTTTGAAAATTTTAACGGCTTGCAATTTTCTTCTTTTAAGTAAGCAATTTTCTTTTTATGATTTATTATTATAATTATCATTGCGACTAATCTTACACAAGTAACATAATAAATTTTGAAATTTCAACTAGATCGCAATTTCCGTTTCTTAAGTAAGCAAAGTTCTCTTTTATTGTTATGATTTATCTATTCTTATTACAATAATTATTAACTAATCTGTCTTATTTAACCTTCTACAATGTGAAAACTCTACTTAATTACAATTTTCTTCTTTTAAGTAGGCAATGTTCTCTTTATGATTTCTTATTACAAGTATTATTGCGGCTAATCTTACATAAGTAACATAATAGAGTTTGAAATTTCAACTTGATTCCAATTTCCTTTCCTTTAGTTATCAAAGTTCTTTTTATGATTTCTTATTAAAACTATTATTGTGACTAATCTTACTTAATTAACATAATACAGTTTGAAAATTCAATTTGATAGCAATTTCCCTCACTTAAATAATCAGGCAACAGAATGAGTGATGACTATTTACCCGGTTTGTGTTTCAGCACTTAGTGCAGTAAGCGGAGAAGTGTCGAAAGCGGCGCGTAGGTAAATGTCTATCTTGTTTGGAGCAATTTTTCTTTTTACTTTCAGATTGAATATTGGATGCACCAAGAAAAGTAAATGAAAGAAAAATAAATTCTTTTAAGCACAACGGTGAAATCTTTTTTATGGTTGAGTTTACAGTAAAACTTTGTATTTTATTATGCCCTCGGGAAATTGATGAGCAAAGAGAAAGTAATAAAGTGAAATTGGAGAGATTAAATTAAACATTTCTTTTATTTTAGGCTTCCAAATACTCGACAGTTCTCAAGGTAAATAATGATTATTGGCTTTTTTAAAGAAATATGTAAGGGCTAAATAAACTTAATTGATCGATTTTTATGAAAAAAATATGCGGTAATCTTGAAACTGGAATTCTTTTTGAGTCAAAAAATATAAAATGTGTGGAAAAATACTAATCAAATTGAAAATTAATTTTTACATAAATACATATTACGTTAAAAAATAACTTAAATAGATTTATTTAATTGACGTACTTAGTTTTATTTGATAGACTAATATTAGCTTTTGTGATAAAATAATCAGAGTTTGCTTTTTACCTTTGTTTTTCTTCAAATTTTTATCGAGGGTGTTTAGTTTTTGTCACTGATAAACTTAATTTTTTACAATTTGATAGGAGAGCTTGATTCGTTTTAGTTGTTATAGATTTAGTTGATAAGTGTAAAAGCTTTAAATGATCTTAGAAAATTATGAAAGAAAAATTTCTATTTAAAAACATGGAAATAAATACAAATGAAGTTTACTACAAGAACTCCTTATCAGTTTATTGCAATTTAAAATTTGAAACGGAGTTTTAAAAAAAAACTCTTAAATTATTATGATGTAAAATTTATTTAAATCTGAGTTTAAGCTTTAGTTTGTTATAAATCTCCCTTCTCCTGATGTAATCAATGTTTAAGCTCTTTACTTCTTGTTCTCAGACAAATTGTATTTGCAATTTTATGTTCTACAATTTTGAAGCATTGATTGAAGCATTGATTAAAACATAATGCATAAAATGTGAAAGCTCTAATATATTTACAAAGTTTCATTTTAAAATAGTGTACACGTACTGTAATTAAAACAATATATAAGGTACGTTACCATTTGTTCATATTTAATTATTTTGATGTATCTATAAGTGTGATAATTAAATATTATAAATAATACATTAAGGATTATTATTAATTGGCCATTTGAGTAAATATTATACTGCAATAACAAACTTAATAATGTATATTGAATACCTAATTGAATTGAAATGTTACTTAAAACCAACTTATTCACTTTACACACATAAAGGGATTTTTGGATTTGTTACAAACATGATTTGTTTTTTGACTTGTTACAGAGTTAAAGGAATTCCTGCTTTATAAATAGAGAAGCCAATCAGTAGATCATTAAAATTCAAATCAATATTATAAAGCTAAACAAATCAATAAGTTAAAAAAATAACCGAATTAACCATATATCATAAATTATATGATAGTGAACAATAGAAACATTTATTAATTTAATGTAAAAAATAACAGTAAATTAATAAATAACAAACCCTCTTAAAAATGTCGTGAAATTTAGTCAAATATTCAAAGAAATTTTAAAATAACGCTAAAATTGCAGTTTTTTCTACATTTCTTGAAAGCAAAACCATGCTAGTGAAATGTTCATAAATATGCTTAAATGAGATGTTTGTGATTTTCTTTTCAAAGTGCTCCAAGTCAACGTGGCCAAGATTAAAATGCTAAGTCGGCTTACTAAAAGAGTTAAAAATCACATAAGAAATCGGTTTTGCAAAAGCTCCCTAAAGCCGCTGGAAAGGATTGAAAACTTTTACTTAATATACAATGTCTGTAAACGAATTTCAGTTTATTCATATTGTATTTTAACAAATATTAATACTGCTTAAGAAGAAAAAAAAATCCACAAGATTGGAAATACGCAATACTACGATGCTGCATGGAATGGTACATATTAACAAACATAAACCATAAAAACATAATTTGCAACCTATTCTAGCAGCTCTGAAATCATTCGCTATTCCATGTAATTATATAAATAATATTTTTGTTTAGACCTATCTAACATAAAATGATGCTTGGACCTAATTTTACTATGCAGCATGTCAGTGCTGTTTTTTCTCTCGGTATTTAATTAGGAACCAGTCGCATAAAATATTGCGTAATTGAATACATTGTAGCAAAAATATAAGACAGCCATTAAGTAAAAAAAAAAATATTTGTTTTCCCAGTCACAGTTTAGGAAGAATAGCGATAACTTTGTAAATACGATCAGTGATGGCCTGCTTAGGAATTTGCTTTAAATCAGAGAATTCTGGGTCTTCTGCATTTAAATCAACATCCACAACAATAGGTGGCAAGTTCGCTTTAAACAAAGGATCGCCTCAGGTTTAGAATTGTATGGAAATCTGAATTTGCAGCAAAGGACTTGTGCTTACAATAAACCTAATCTATGTAGAAGTTAATTCTATTTAATCCCAATGTAAAGGAGGCCAACTGTTATTTCAAATAATCTATACGTTTTTGTTTGTATTACACTTTAAATTTTACATAACCGGAAACGTTGTTTATGTATTTACATAAGTACTGAAAAGAGTGACAATCGCTACATTAATACAATTAAAACATAGATTTCAGGATGTAATTAAGCGTAAATAAAAATGTCAATGTAAAAATGAAGCTAATTTTCGTTCTACAACTCATGTTTCTGCGTCCTTGCTTTCAGATACACATAGATTATCCACCATATTAACATCCGGAGAATCTCTCGGTTGTTTCTGAAAAAAATATTTTTCTTTATTTTGTAAAATCTATTAAATTGACGAATCTATTAGAAAGATTCCATCGTTGAATAAACGTCGCTTCATTAAATCTGATTATTTTTTTATCATTTCCACAACCAAAATGAGTATTTCTATACCATCGTATGGAAAACTTCCACCAATATTTTCATTTTCTTCTACCCTTCAGCACTACAGCATTTTGTAGGCTTTGGCTATAGAGTTACAGCTTTCTTTCTCCAGTTCTTTATATCCATAACCCTCAATATGGTTCATCCATCTCAGCGTCGGTCTCGCTTTTTTTCTGTTGTTAAAAAATGTTATCCCTTCATAATTTTATTTGGAATATTCTTTTCTGATTCACTGTTTCTCATATGATTATTTTGGTATGCGTGCCTTCTTAAAATTAGAAAATATTTTCTGCACAACATCGACCGCAGTTCTGACGTAAAATATCCTTAAGGTAAATGGGTCGTGGGTTAGAATCCCCTTGCTGTCGTAGTAGGTTTTTATGGTTTCCTCTCGGTGTAACGCAAATGAGGGCTCGTTAAATTAAAAAGTCTTCCACCAAGGCTAATTTGTATCAATGCTTAATTCAAAAGTTACCTTATCTTTTATATTGCGATCAAAATTAAAAATATCAAAAAAAACACGGAGATATTGAGAGCCAAACTCAAAAAAGAGTAGATTGTTCTAAGCCTGTTATAAAATAAAATTTGGATTCCTTAATTATCTTCCATTTAAAAGAAATATTTAGCTGTTGTTTAAGTCATGACATTTTAGTTAATTTTTTAATTGCAACATTTAAAAGAATTTATGTAGAAATGTCAACTTCTGAATTCATTTTCTAAATAAGTATTATCTAGATTGCAGTTCATTATTAATAATAGACTTGATGAACAACATTTCAAGAATGTAAAACTATTAAATTTGTTTCCTTTTAAATTTGAGTTCCAGACATATTTCCAGACGATAAACAAATTCCTCGTTTATAAACGTCAAAGAAATAAACCTAAATTAGCTAAACTAAATTAAGTATTTAAAATTGTGGAGTTAAATTTTTTATGTTTGAATTCTAGATTAGCGTTTCCTTCTAGTTTCGTTAAATTTTATGACATAAAATTAAAACTAATATTAAGTAAATTTTTAAAGGAGTTGTTAATTTGACTTAAAACTACACAGATTAAAATCAATTTTCAGCTGCATAAAATTACTGTTAAAAATTATTGAGTAGCTTATTACAATACCCAATTAGCCTTTATTTTATCGAAGGGGATATTTTTTGATCAAACTGAACTGAAGTTGTCTCTACCAGTTCATTAAAATTTGCTAGAATCTTTACTAGATGGCCGTACAATACACAGAAACATTTTACATAATGCCTACATGGAAATTTAAGTGTTTTTTCAACACTTTCTCGTGAACAATTTCAAATTGCGGCTTTTCATTATATTGCCCCAAGACTTTCAACTGTTTGATGTAGCATAGTGATGTTAAAGTAATTAAAAGAAGCAGAAACATACATGTTTTAGAAAATATGCACGAAAGCCCGATTTTAATATCCAAATTTAGGAATGTTAAAATCGAATACATAGCAAATTCGTGACTTTTAAAATTAGAAATGAAAGGTTTTATTAAAGCAGAAAACGGCACTTCAATTTAAAATGGCACTGCAAAAAAGGACATGAATAATGTACAAATAAAAAACGAATATTTTCTTTTCATTTCTTTTCTTATTCATTTTTTTTTATTTGCGCTTTATTTACGTTGTTTTTATTTTAATAATTGTGGCACTAAGTATACCCTATACTATTTTTAAAAGCACTAAGCACTGTAGCTCTAAGTATATCCTATACTTACTTATATCTCGAAATGCAACTTGCGCAACATACTGAACATTTTTTTAGAATAAATTATAAGACATTATATAAGTCTATGAACAAATCATTTATAAATAATATCTGTGAATATATACCCTAGATAAAACGTTAAGATGCAATTCTGAAGGACACAGAAGATACAGAAAATGGTTTGAAGCTCTTGTATAATTAAACAAAACGAAACTATTAGTTTTCTTCTATATACAGTTTCAGAGCCTTTCTACTTCAACACTGAGTTGATAAATTTCACTTTAATCAGAATCTTGGTGCCAATTTTCCCTCACTGCATTGTTAAAATTTTGAACAAAAATGTCTGTCGACATTTTTTATATTTTAATGATTTTGAAATTTAAACTATTTTTCTTTAAAGTTATACACAACTCATTTAAATAAATACGTTTTATTAACGCTTTATTTTAAGCAATATTTTTTGCGCATTCTGTATACATGAGCTGTGTTAACAAAAATTTCTACAAATGCTTCACTTTCAATATTATGAAGGAAATAGACGTTATTTCTCTACGATGGTACTACCATTTTGCTTTAAAACGCAATTAAAGGGGCAGGGATAGCCTGGTTGGCAGGGCACTGGACTCGAAGTTCGAATCCAGCAGTTGGAAGATTCCCCGTGTAGTAAATGGTGACTGGGGCACGTTAAATCCGTCGGGCCACAAAGTCCTCCATGTTTCCAAAACAAACTATACATCTGGGTGCAAAATTGATCGTATCCTGGTTCAGATCAAAATTTCGATTTGCGGATGAATGAATGGGTTGTGACATATGGGTGTGGCAGAAGTCGAATTCTTGGCTATAAATGGCGGCGCTGGAAATCAAGAACAATCTTACCCCTTACCTTAATGGACTACAACAACAATTGAATAAATTGAAAATCCAGATATTAAGTAAGAAAAACCTAATTTAATATGGCGATATCTTCTAATGATTTTTTCAAAACCTTTTTCCATTCCTGTTATTGACTCCAAACTTTATTCAAAAGTTCATTATGATAGCTACCATAAACTACTATATCAATATACTATGATATTTTAATTAGATTATATTGATGATTTTATTTTATACAACAAAAATATTTTTACAACTTATTTCAATATATTGAATATGTTATTGAGAATCTAAATTATACTCTTTACTTTACAAAAAAAATGGATTTTCAATTCACGCAAGTATAATTTTTTTATAAGGAATCAATTTTTGGGAAATTCTCCAAACAATTACTTTATCAAATTTATAAAATTGCTAACCTTATTCGCATGATAATAGAAATTTTGTAATGAGCATTATGCTCAATTCGACGTATTAACTAACACAATTTTATAGATTTTAGGAAATACTACGCAAAATTAAAAAGTGAAGGAGTTCTCTGTCATCACTAAAACTCAAACCCTCTGAACTTGCTTGACTAATTGCTGGACCCGCTGAACTTCCTTGCTTGCTTGATTACACAAATCACAATTTTTTTCAGCTATTTAATGCATACAGTTTCAAAATCAGATTAAAAGAAACATGTTAGGAGTTTAGGTGAGGAATTATCTTCGTCAAATAATTTCAAAATTCATCAAAAATCATTTTATTTCAAATCATTGATAAAAACAATGGAAGACATAAGGAATTTCTAAATCATAAATACTTTAACTATGTACCTGAAAATTTAAAATGATTGTGTCATACAAAAATAGCGTTACATATTTCGTATAATTTAAAAACTAAATTATTCCATTTAATTATTCTCTCAATCTTTTTATTTAGTAACCTTAAGATAATAGAGGAAATCAATCTGTTTTTGGAGATTCCTTTTACCTCTGTCTAGGCCGTAGAATTCAAAGTGCCGTTACCTAATGATTACATTGATTTTCTTTGAGTCGCGAGGGCTCAAAGAATAGGGCATTTGCCTTCCAATGAGGTGCCCCAAGTTCGAATTTTAGCGGGGGATGATTAATACGAATTCTGCTCTCTCCTTGCACAGAAGACACTGCTGACGTAAAATATCCTCGAAACCCAGGTTAGAATTCCTTTGCCGTCAGATTAATCGTGAATGGGGTTTCATGGTTTTCATCTCCATGCAACGCAAATAATTTGAGTTCCAAGTAAAAGTCCCTCGCGATAGCTAGTTTGTCCCAATACATGATACAGAAGTTTTCTTGTTTTCTGGGTAGGGTTTAATATTCCAAGGTTGCGGAGTTAAACATTGGAAGTCGTACACTCAAAATTCGGCCACTGTTCAACGACTATTACAAAACTATAAAATAATATGTTTGAATTCTACGAAGGCATTGTCTTTATTCATTCTCACACATTAAAAATTTAATAATACTAGAAGAGAAGAGAAACCTATAGACAAAGAATTTTGCAATAATTTACAAAGACTCATAGCATGTCTACGAATTCTGGAACTTTCCTTAAAAAATAATAATCTGACGTTTTTAAACACTTTCGTTTAGGATTTTAATGCGAAAGAATGCAAACTACACAGATTCATCTCCTCTTTCAGTTTCAAATCTCATTCCATTCTCAAAATTTTTATTCCTGTTTTTTTATTGAAATATTTTTCAACTCGAATAAATAAGTGCTTCAAGAAGTAAGTTGCTGCCTGACAAGAAATAAATGCTTAGACTAATTAATCACTAATTTATCACTAATAATTTATAATTTTCATATTATTATTATTATTTAATTTTTAAATTATAATATACATCCGGCATCAACAAAGGTAATTCTCTGTAACATATGGGTTTATTTATATAGAAGAAAGCTGCTCTGATATCTCCTCCCACCAGCAATGCGAGACTGTTTTGGTTAAAATGTTTTTCATCACGATTAAAGTCCTGCTTCAAGAAATAAATTGCGGTCTTACAAGAATTAAATGTTCAGACTAATTAATAACTGTTTTTATTACTAATACTTTGTAATCTTCATATTATTATACCATCGTAATATTATTCAAACTGTAAATTATAATATTCAGCACGCATCAACAAATTCTTCCGTTACATGGGTTTATTCATACCTACAAAAATTCATTTCCGACCCACCAACAATCTGGACAAATGGTAATGCATGACTGTCAGAATAAAAAGATAAAATTATATTCCTAACCAACAAGACAAAAAAAAAGTCAGATGATAAAGTAAAAAAATAAATAAGCATACTCACCCTTTGTATGTTCGTCCAGCAATGACTTCGAATTCTTCTTCAGCGTCTATACTGATGGACAATGGCCAAGATGTCTGTAAGAGGGATTCCCGGATGAGGGAATGCCACCCATAACTAAAATCATAAGTATTCTCGGATCGAGTGAGGCGTTTCCGCCGTACTTGGCGGATATTGTTCATCATCTTCATGGGGGGTACTTCCGGAATAGCGAAGCTTCAACAAGAAAAGATGATGATGCTTAGAGATGAAAAGAGTACGCCACTTCAGAGTCTTGACTAACTGTTCGTAAAACGTTCTTGTTCAAAACAGTTTCGGCTGAAGCTAGAAAAGAATGATTTTCTGGCCATTGTTGTAGTTCAGGAAGATGGGAAAAAATTTCAGCTTTTTATCGTCTAGCCCGGGGAACTGAAAAAGAACAAAGATATTTCAGCTTTCATTACAGTTGCTGAAGGAGGTTGTTGAAACTTAGAGATAAAGTTTAGTTGGAGAATTTGTGTTTATGCCCAGAAGGAATGATGCAATTTTGTCTGTCTCTAATGTATTTAGCAGTTTAAATCTTTAATTAGTTTTTGCTTAGAAATATATTTGGTCGATAGGTTTTTAAAATTAGAAATGATGCAAATACTATAAGGTATAATAAACATAATGTTATTGTAGGCATCGGGACAACATGAATAAAATACACTTTCTTTTGAAGTGACAAGTATTTCAAAAATTTTCCCATTTTTTGTAGATAACAGCATAATCACAAAGAGGCATTTTTAGCTCAAATGGAAATAAAAGCGTTTTTCACTAAAATCTTACAAACGTTCTCCAGAGTTATTTAAAATTATGGACAACTATTTAATTAGTTTCAATAACTGATTTTCGTTTTAAATTTTTGTTCAGATCTACTTACGCCGTCGCATTCCAGCTTCTATTTTTTTCTCCAAACATCTTTAAAAAAAATTTAATCTCAATTTTTTTTCTGTTTGAATTTGTTTAATATATTTACTTTTACTTTAAAAAAATCAGAAAACTTTCTTCTCTGCTCTCTGTTTTTTGCGTTATAGGATGTTTGTAGATTTTACTTTATTTCTACCAAATTTTCTTAAGATGCATTGTGAAGACCACATAATGGTTATTAAAATTATTTCCAAAGAAAAAAAAGAAGGGAAAAAACACCTTAACAACTTTTGATCTAATAATCGGTTTTTCACATACTAATCTTAAAGGTTCGAGGGCTTAATCCTAATTTCTATACTTAATCAGAAAGATATTCTAAGTTACGAAATCAGACACAAAACAGGTCCCTCCCTGAATAAACATACATTTTTTGACGAATTTCGATAGCTGAACATAAAAATAGACAGTCACAATCTTGGAAAATATGGTCTGAATAGTTTACGCAGGAGACAAGTTTATGAAAACCAAATAAGTAGTTTAAAATTTATTGAGGCATTAATTTTTTTCCCATTTAATATGCAATTATAGTTTAGTATACTGTTATTGAATTAAAATTTTATTAACTAATATTTTAATTCGTTTAATATACATATAAATAGTTTCAGGTATGGTAAGCATAATTTTTATAGTCAAGTGCTGTATTTTTTTTTTCTTTTCAAAACGTCGCATTTTTGGATATTTTATTTTTAATAAATAATTTTGAGTTTTATTTATATGAAATAATAATTATTATTTTTAATAATATTATTATTTTACGTAATTATAATTATTGTTTTCTGCTGTATCTAAAACGTTCTATAAGTAACATATTTGACTGATAGCTAATTTGCCATGTTTTCTGCTGTTAAATTTCTTTCAAAATTTTAATTTTTTAATTCATGTATGTGAATAGTAAAGGAAATAACTGATTCAGAGTTATATCGATGAATTTCTTTGCAATATAGATTTTAAAATTATCATTACATTTTCTTTTCTGTTATTCCTCACCTCGCTCTACATAAGCTGAGAGTATTTAATTATTAACCTTTTGAAAGTACCCATGTGTTGCTTAATATTATTAAAATACTAGTTTAGAAAACTTTTTTGAATATAAAAGCTATACGCTTTTGCCATTTTCAACATTCACAATGACTGAATTACTGATGTGTACCTATTTAGGAGAATTACTTAAAACTTTAAGTAAAAATATATCATGCCTATTGCTGAAAATAAATAATTTATTCATTTAGCAAATAAATGAGAAATTTAATATTTCAAAAAAAATTATTAAATACTATTTATTTTATCAGAATATACATTATATCTCATATAAAAGTATAAATGAACATTAAAAGTAATTTTATAATCCACATAAGAAAAAACTAATGAAATCAACATTAATGCTAAAAGATAAATATAACGCAGGCAAAGGAAATATAAAACATAAAAGAGTAAATTATGAATAAAACGTTCTTACTAATCATAATGACAAAGTTTTAAAATAATTTTTAGATGTTTTAAGAAAAATTATATTATTAAATTAAAATGACTTTGTAATAAATAGAAAATTTTAGCGCGAGATGAAATTGAATATTTTCATTTTTTTTTCTAATTTGCATCACAAACTTTTCTAATCATCTTTTAAAAATAATTCATTTATTACTTCATACATCAACCAGTTCCATTTATTTGAAGTGTTTAATCTTTAATGATGATGAATGCTTTGAAGAAATCGCATAGAAGCTGTGAATAATGATGGTTTTCCAATCATTTGAGCATGATTATTCTAAGTGGAAAAGATCTTTCAGAAAATTCTAGAATGTGTGATAGGATTAAGTTTCATGCTTCAGGCTTTAAAAGCTTTGAATCATTTATTAATGATCTAGATGCTCAATTATTCGCCATTTAAACTTTTTAACTGACACTTTATTTTTAATTGAGCTTCAACAATAAAATTAAAATATTTCTTTTATTATTTTTTTTTATTTTAATAGAAAGCAAAACAAAAAAATAAAGTGCAATTTACAATGAGTAGTTCAAAACTCTTACACATTTTGGCTTTGATTAAAATTAATTTAATCTAATTTGATCAAAAGATTAATTTAATCAAGTTAATCTGATTAGAAAAAAGGAATGTCTTTTTCAGAAAAAGCTATGATTAAAAAGTAAAATAGTTCCTTTTATTTAATTTATTTCAAGGCGTTTATTTTGAGTTACTCTAGTTTATAGCAATGATAATAGTTTTATTAATTCAGAAAAATGTTATTCCTTAGTGCTTTAGAAAATTTTTTTAAAATTTGTATTAAAACCTTTTTGCATAGTTTTGTAGGAAATAAAATTATACCACATATCTAAACATTCTAAATTAAAAGCTATTTAAACCTATGCTTAAAATTACATTTTTAAATCTAAATGAAATTTATTTTAATAATAATAAAATAGAACAATTATTTTTGATTTAAAGTTAAATGTATTGTTGATTTAATGAGTTAATGATATCGTTGATTTTTAATATTAATTAAACATTAACACATGAATAAAATTTAAAAATCTGTATCTTACCTCACATTATTTTGTTGATATAAATTTTTGCTTTATTACATCGTTTCAATTATAATTTTTATGCATGAATAGTGTTAATTCCTCCATTTTATACCTGTAAACAGTGCGATATAAAATAAACTACTGAGATTTATTAAATTTGCTCTACTACAACAAGACACATTTTTTAAAGCAGTCGACGTAAAGAAATATTTTTTTAGAATAACTTACTCTTTTAACTATAACCAAATATTAAATTTACGTGAAAACTTCCCGGGAGAAAATATCTTCTTTCTTCGCATTTATATATTATATCTGCGTTCAGTGAAAGCGACGTTTTTTAAACAGCTTCATGCCCTTGTTATGACACTTAGGGTTAACATAAAATATTATGTCTTGTACCAAGGGAGTTCTTGTTTATTCTTTGTAATATCTACAGCTTTTGAAGTAACTATAAACTTTTGGAAAATTTATTAAATGTATTTAAGAAACGATAAATGTTTATGGAATATATTAACTCCTTCATTCCTTAAATTTTGTTATAATATAAACTATTTTGAAAAATATTTTTATGTTTCCAAATTAAATGTGCATGTTATGCTTGGCTTTATTTATTTATTTTCTATATAAAGGAAGGATGGATTTCGAACTTATTTTTGTATTACATTTTTATACATTAATACCGTTACGTTAGTTTAGAATAAATCGATAGGGAAATGGTTAAAATGACCGTTATTTGGTGAATTTTTCAAAGCAGTACAAATATTACAAAAACATTAAAAAAAAGTTTAATTGTATAAAAAAAAATTTATTCTGTAATGAAAAAGTTTAATTGATTTATTTTACAATTACTGAAATTGTGAGTATATCCTTGTAAAAAAGATGGCTGCCTTGGGCCTTTTATTTCAGTCCATTTCTAAATTTAAAATAGAACTGTAATAGTTTAAATATAAAGTATTTGAAAGAAACTTTGTATAAAAGTGTTAGTGTATTTTAATGTGTTTAATTCTATTAATTTTAACTTCTAAAACTTTTATTTAAGTCGTAAGTAGAAACCGAGATACAAGTATACCATTCCAGAACTTGGGGATAATAATGACCCTAAGTTATTTTGATGATTTTAAATTAGAGATAAGATTTTACCATATTGTACCGACTTACTAACATTATTCAAAAAGACGGTACTACAAGAAGTAATTTTTAACCAGTTCTAATAACTTTCTTTTTCGTTTAAGTGTTTGGATTTTTGGTGATTTTGCGGTGGCAAAATATTTGCTGTTGTAAATAGTATTTTGCAAGATAATTTCTTAATGTTTAAGCTATGGTTTTTTACTATAACTAGCCGATTACATAATTTTCGTTTTTTTATAAACACCTAATACGTGGCGAATTTTACTCTTTAAAGCTTATTTAGTTGTTAAAGTTAAGAACAATTCATTTTTAGTATGAATGGAATTACGAATAAAGTATGCAACCAAACTATTTTCGCGTCTTATCAAGTATATTCTATGAATGAGCAGTTATGACATTAAAAATATGTTGCTATCCTATATTAGAAGAAGTGGTTTTTTGAATGTAAGTTAGAGCAACAGTGTTGAAAATCGATAAAAAAATCGTACCATAGGATCCTCAAAATGTAAAAATTTGGAAAGTAAACAACTTGCAAAAAAATGTAATAAACAGGAACAATAAGGAACTTTACTGATATAGGCTTAAAACACAATTGTACAAATGACCAAAACGTCAATATTATCAGGGATTGGCAAGGGAATTCCTGCCTTTAAAATGGGATATGATCACCTCTGACTGCTATTCTGAATTAGCATCGTCTGCCCATGCTGAGGAACAGGTTGTTAAGAAGCTCTTGACGAATTGCTGCCCATTCCTGTAGTAATGCAAATTGCAACCGTGGAATTATTGTTGGCGTTTGGGGAAGTGATGCCAATCGTCTCCCTAGAGTGTCCCACACGTGTTTAACCAGATTAAATTCCGGGGACCTCACCAACCTTTCCACGCTTGAAATCTTCTCTCTGACAGTTTTGTGACAGTCACTGTACGATGAGGTGTAGCATTATCGTCTATGAAGATGAGCTCAGAACCCACATCCCTCTAAAAGGACGCACATGAGAAAGAAGAACCTCGGTACAATAGCGGACACCAGTGACTGAAGCACCTTGGAAGATGTGTAGATCAGTACGGGTACCAAGCATGTTACTACCCCATAAACGAACTCCACCTCTTCCAAACTGGACACTTTCGATGATGCTAGAGGGGTTATTCCGTGTTCCTCGTTCTCTCCAGATTTGTATGCACTGGTTAGACTAAGTCTGCTCTCATCTGTAAAAAGTACTCGAAGCCATTTCTCATCTGTCCAGTTATGAGATCCTGGCACCACATTAAACGACGTCTCCTGTGAACTGGCGTTAATGGAACAAACACACCGTAATGACCGTCATGCAAACAGACCACCCTTGTTCAATCTCCTGTTTGCTATAAAACGCGATATTGGGGTCCAATACTTTCTGTGTGTGCCTAGCGTTTTCGTCTGTTGTCAGCCGCCCATTCCTTCTAGCCTGCATGACTATAAGCCGGTCATCCTCTGCCGTGGTTGTACGAGGACGACCTCTACTTAACCTCCCCCGTACGTCATGGTGCATATATACAAATATTCCACTTTACCGTGAGTGGTCTTCTAAATGATCTTTCCCTCCGTTGTAAATGTATCTGTTGTTGCACTGGTTTTTCCATTCCGCGTTTAATTTTTGCACACCAGTGTATGCATGTTTCCAGTTCATAGCATCATAAACTATAGATTATAAAAAAGAAAACTTGGGTGGTAGCATTTTAGATTTAATTTTTGCCATTTCGTTCGAATCATTTTTGTATACCAGATATTTAAAAAAAATATTATTCCTTTATATTCTTTAGCTTCCATTTCAAATGATTGTAATAGGCTTATTCAATTTAATTAGTTTAAATTTATTTTATTTAGCCATCTTAAAAAAAGCAGCAAAGCAAACAGAGATTAAAAAAGAATTATTCTCAAATGAAGTAAATTATATTAATCTAAATCTGCTTAAGATTACTTTCTGACAAAGTAATATTATTTTAATGGAATTTTAAGAATTCTGATCTGTACTTCGTTTTTCACTATCTCCATCTCCAAAATAACCAACATTTTTCGAAAGGAAGGGGGGAGAATTCGGTTTTTATTTCTGTGAAAGCACGTAGCAAAATAAAATTATGTGGCTTCCAAGACGTTTAATTTTCGAAAAAGGTTCCAGAATTTCCCTTGTTGCTGTTGCTAAACGCGAGTGGAATGTTTAAACTGGAATTCCAGTTAGATTATGCCGTAGAACTTGGAATAGGATCACGTGATGCAGCAATAATAAATCAAATGAGAGTGGGATGGGATTTCTTTACTTTTTAAACACTGAAATGATACATATAAAATATTTTTTTTTTGTTCTTAAGTTTAAAGTTTCAAGAGTATTTTAAAAGTATCCACTGTTATCGAATATAATTGATATCTCCTGTTTTTTTCTGAAATTTATTAAATTTGATTTCAATTATTGTTATAAAGGGCTTACAATTTTTGTTATCTTAATAGTTACGCTTAAATATAAGACATGCAAATGAGGTATGCATATCTTATCTTCGACGTATGAAATACTGACTCTCTACAAAGTTCTTTGTCATTATACAAAATGACTAGACAATGTTTATTTATTAATTGCTTCTTACTTTGTAAATTTGGGAATAGTCCTTGCACAGCAGACCGAATTTTGAGTGTATAACTGGCAATGGTCAGCTTTGTAGCGAAGTAATTTTGAACCTAATCCAGAAGATAAGGGATCAAGTATTGAGAGAAATTTACCTTTGTGGAAGACTTTCTGAAGGAACTAACCCACATTTGCGATACATGTTGAGGAAACCCACGAATACTTCTCATGATTAGCCAGATGTCAAAGGAACTCTGCTCTAACTCATGATCCGTCTACCACTGAGGATATTTTACATCAGCAATGTGGTTGGTGCGAGCGGAGGGCAGAACTCGTATCATTGGGATTTGAACTTGAGCCACCTCATTGGGTGCCAAGCGCTATCCTCTGAACCACCACAGCTTTAGTTAGTCTGATTGTCACTAGTCATTCTTTCAGATGATTGAATTATGAATCATTTCCTATTTTACCAGTCGATTTTTGACAATCATTGCAGAGACTATGCACTCTAAACATATAGTTTGCAGATAGCCGAATTTTTCACATTGATTTAATATAAAAATAATATTACATTCAGAGACTTTTGTTGTAAGAATTCGAATTTGCTTTTGCTCCTAACTTCATTTCCAAACTGCTGTAAACTTTAATGTGATTGTTTATTCAATATAAGGAAAATCAATGGTGTTATAAATCTTATCTTCTGCATCTTTCTAAAACATCAATTACTGTTTTAATGGTAAAATAAAAAAAATAAGAATTCAATATTAGAGAAAGATATTTGTTAATGCATAATGAGTTGCTAACAGTGTTTTTCTTTAAATTACAATTTTTTTTTAACAAAACGAAATGTATAAAGACAGAAATAATTTTCAAAAAAATATTTCCTTAGTTTTTTGATCAGTTAATAAAATTAACTTACACTATTAAAATTAGAATTTAAAAAGCATTACCAACATCTAATCAGATTTTAATAAGCATATCAGCAAAATCTTTATTTAAAAATAAAAATGCAAATATTTTTTTTCCCTTTTAGATTCATTTTTGTCTTTCATTTTCTAATACGCTTAATTACCTCATTCTGTCATTTATACTCTGCTGGACAAATAACGAAGATTACATACTGTTCTTTCTATTAACATACGACATACCACCATTTCCACGCCTAATGAATCTTGAAGATAGAAAAGAACGTGTCCTGGTTAGTGAAACTCAACAATGAATGTAGCCAGCTAAAATAATAAAAAAATTTGACAGCGCTACCGCGAACGACAATGAAAAAAACTAAAAGAGTAAAATAAATGACTCAGATCGAAAAGAGAGGGATTCAAATGTGCGCCAAGAACAAATGAAATTAAATGGAAGTGTCAGTGAGAAATGGAAATCTTGCGAGCTACCTCATTACCGTCAGAATCTGGGTGTTGGAAAAAAGAAATGTGGGATGAAAATCAATGGGATTTTTGAAGAGGAAAAGTAAAGATTTGCAAGACAAAGATCTATAGAAATGTATTGTGAACAAATGCAAAGCATTCTAAGCCATCAGATTCGTTGATAATAAAATTGTTGTAATTGAACGATTTCATTGAAAGGATTTGGGAAGATACAGATGGGTTTATTGGCAGTTTGATTCATATGATACGACGATTGACTGATACGATGATGATTTGTGACGATATGACACTTAAATTAGAATGATTGATGATAAATTTTAAAATAAATTGATTTATTTTTTAATTTTTTTAAAAAATAATTACCAAACAAATTGTGTAAACAGTAAACATACAGTAAACAATTAAAAGTAATAAGCATGAGTACAAATTTTGCAAATGCTAATATGCGTACACAAGTATCCCGTAATCACTTCCAAAAATAGTTACCATTTATGGCATCAAATTAATAATTATGGCATAAAATGGCCATTATATGGCATATTATGGCCATTATATGGCATAATATGGCCATTTATGGCATAAAATGGGGTCATACAATTCTGAATTAGGTCATACAATCGTAAAGTAATCTCCGACTTACTCAACTAGAGCAAAGAAGTAAATAAAATCCTCAACAACATATTTTTTGTAACATTTTTTCTTTGTCCATTGTCTTTATTTATGTTTATGACAATTTTGTAACGTAAAATGAGAGTATAAGATTGAGAATATTAAGAAAAAAAAAAAAACTCAATTTTGAATTAAGTTCAGCTTTTTAATTTCACGATCAGTTTCAAAGGCTTTAAAAATTATTTCCAACGATCAAAATTAAAATTTCTACCCAAATTCATGAAGACTAACTTGAATAAATACTTAAAATTATTGAAAATTTGCATGGTTTTTCTATTCTTTAAAAATTGCAATACCGAATGATTTTAAAGGAATTAAATGGTACAAAAATCAATATGTTTTTTAAAGAGGAAAAGTAAAGATTATTTAAGACAAAGATCAGTAGAAAAGTATTGTGAATAACTGAAAAGAGCATAGTATGCCATCAGATTCGTTGGTAAAATTGTTGCTTTGTAATTGAAAAATTTCATAGAAAAGGAATTGTGAAGATACAGATAGCTTATTGACAGTTTGATTTAATTGATACGATGATGATTTGTGATCAGCTGAAACTTAAATTAAGATGCTTGATTATAAATTTGTAAATAAATTGAACTATTTTTATTTATTAATAATTTAACTATTTTTGTATCTTTTTTTCAAGGGTTATTAAGCAAATTGTGTAAACAATAAACATGCAGTAAACAATAAAAAAAAATAATCATGAGTACTAATTGTACAAGTAATAATATACGCACACAAGTTTTCCATAAATAGTCTCCATTTTAGATTTCAAATTAGCATAAAATGGGATCATACATTTCTGAACTAGGTCATACAATCGTATAATAATATTTGACTTGCTCAATTAGAGCAAAGAAGAAAACAAAATTATCAACGACCTAAGTTTTTGAAATATATTTTCTTTCTTTATTGTTTTTATTTACATTTATGACAATCTTGAAAAGCATAGTACAAAAATTTAAAATATTACGCAAAAACACAATTTTTAGTTCAATTTATTTCGTTTAATATTATTATGATGAGTTTCGAAATAGTTGTTCAACTGCTTTAAAAAATTATTTCAGCCAGAAAAGGGAAAATTTTTGTCTAAATTCAGTTAAACTAATTTGAATGGATATTATATACTTGCATGATTTTTCTATTTTTTTAAACTAATAATACCGAACGATTTAAAGAAATTATTTGGATCAAATACGATTGGGAATCAAAAACAGAAGAAAAAAGAGTGCAAAATAAAATTCTATGCCATAATCGCATAAATTTATTTTATTCTTAGTCTGCGCAGAGTACTGTGTGTTAAAGACGGATTGAAACTTAGCAATATGATTATTTCCTTGTGTTTGTATTACTAGTTTTAACTGTCTATATTTATGTTTTAAAATATTTCACGTATTATTTATTTCATTCTTAACTACTTACATGTTTTCATGAAACAAATTGTTTTAAAACACTTAATATTCTAAATAATTTTAAATGTCTTCAATGACTCAGAGTTTTTAAATGTTTTTGGTATTGCAATACCTAAAAATCGAAAGAATATATTAATTTTGAAAAAATAAAGTTTTCAAAATGTGCCCAGGACCCTTTTAAATTACTTTCTTCTCACGATGCACCAAATAACTCTCATAACAAAGCTAGAACTTGCTGTTCATCTCTTCGTTCCAAACTTAAAAATATGTCATATATTTCAATTAAATATGTCCCGCGTTTAAACCTTAAAAGCAAAAGGATATTTCAAACTCTGAGTAATATTAATGCTTTTCATAATATTTATCCTTCAAAACTATTGATCTGGGAATATTCACATTTTATAAACAAACCCAAAGTTGCGATATCAATAATGGAAGAGGCTTGATGCTCCTTTAAAATTCATCACTTATTGAAGTCTTGGAGAAGGATAATCATTCTAGAATAACAATTCTCCTTTAGAATTTCACTCATCTTTTCTAAAATTACACTCAAATGACGTATATGATTTTGTTTATGTTTTATTTTAGGACGTATCTTGTTGCACTATTTATTTTATTCTAAGACGTTTTTCTCGTATTACTTTTGTCCATTACTTGAACAAAATTAAATGCACAAACAATGAATAAATAAAAATGTATAAAAAAGAATAATAATAAAAATGAATAATAATGAAAATGAAAATGAATAAAACTATAAATATTATTTCTTTTACACTTTCTAAATTTTGAATTCATTCCAAAGCTATTGGAAAATATCATTTTAAGAGGAGTATGTAGGGCATATATCAATAATGCTAAAACTGACCTTTTCGATGTAGTACCTATTCTCTGCATTTAAACAAGATATTACTTCATTTTTTACACAATATTTACATACACATGTTTACACTGTGATAACTTTTAATTGCTTAAAATGTTTAATCAAAAATCTTTCATAACTCAAAATCTATTCCTGTTAACACTAAAACATTGCCACAATATACAACTGATACAATCTCAAATATACCCAAAGAATTTCAAATTGATATAATAAGTACATTCTTAGAAAAGGTAGATTGAAAAAGGTCAGTTTTGCGTTATTCATATATATATGCCCTACTGACTCCCTCTTGAATTATAAATACAACAAAAAATTATATTTTTAATAAAACGATAGAATTATGATAATTAAACATGAAATTACCATCCATGTTATTATATTTGCCTCACTTTGTTTGTTATTACATAATTAGAATCATTTTTTCATCAATTTTTGTAAGTTGGTCAAACAGTGTTAAAATAATTGTCTTGCCAAAAATTTAAAAAAAAATGGAAATATTACTAGGTAAAATCAGATATGTGGTATCCAATACATAAATGCAAATCCTTTAAAGACGGTGTTATTCTCAATATTTCAAAAAAATATATTGCATCGCAAATTATTGAATTTGTGTTTTCTAAATGGGATAAAAATGAATTTATCAATAGTAAAAGATATAAAAGAAATTCCTTTTGTTGAAAGAAAGAATTGATTATCCACGAGATTTAATTTTCCATTTTAAATTTTGTTAGTATTAACTAAAATCAGAGGTATAATGCTCCTCCTGCACATGACTGGTATACTGGAAAACAGCCTGGAAGTTCTCTGAATTTTGATAGTGACTGTTCAATTTAGACGGCACGATCAAGTAGGAACTTAAAATCCATAAGATTCTAACATTAAGCTTGCATAAAAATATCTTCCTAATCGGAAAATGAGATAACTCGAATTCCACACCCGATCATTTCCTCGGCTCTGAAACTTAAGAGGAAAGATTTGAAACAAAGGCACTTCCTTGTTTTGTATATTCTGTACGTATACATACTTATAGAGCTGGTCTAGCCTATTTTCTAGACCATTTAGGATGAGCAAAATCAACAACAGTATTATGTTAATAATTTTCTTTTAAAAAAATAAACCTATTTTTAATATTAAAATGGTACCAAAAAAAAAAAAAAAATTAATAAAGGCTTAATTTACCGTTTTTTTTAAAATATTTGTTAATATTACTTGATGTTATTTTGTTAATATTGCTAAATAATATTGCTTCTTTTGGCAAATTAAAAGTTTATTTCGATAAATCACTTTCCGTGTCCACTTTTTGTGATAATTTTTCATTTGATCAAAATATATTTGAAAACTTTTTAATCTGATTCTGAAAATTTATTGTTCCGCGGCATTTATTCTTGTCCTCTCTTATGCAAATATGATATTCTGATGGGCGCATGCATTTTTTAGAGACAAAGAAAAAAACTAGTACTTCTCCTCTTCCCTAAAAACAGTACTATTGCGGTACTATTATTTAACATTTGCGGTACTATTATTAAACAGTACTATTATTTAACATTTACGGAACAGTAAAAAAATACGTGATTTTCGACGAGATTTCCATCTGAATTTGTCTTAAAATAACATTCAACTGATGTGTCATCGATACTTTATTGAATTTCAATTAATTTGACGAAAATATCAATATTTTTACATTTTGTTTCGCAAGTAGGTGCAACTTCATTACTACTTTTTTTCTGTTAGTATATTATGTGTAACATTGTTAAATTATGTCACCTACCATGTCGCCATCTAGTAAGTCAAATAGAAATTATGTTGCTGTTCCCATCTTTCCCAAATGCCTGTCGTGTCCAAACTAACATTATTTAAGTATGAAAATTTTACATGTTGAAAGTTTTTCTTAAATTTTCGTAGTAACTTATGCAAAATAAATATCAAAGTTCAATAACTTCCATTTTATCTTAAATCAAACTATCAGTACTTTTTTTTCCTTTGTTCTTGTTGATTTTGAAGTTTCGTTAGACTATGTAAAAGTGAGGAATATGTGTAAACACTAGTTTATATAGATTTGTATTTTAAAGTCGTTTCGTCGAAATCCCTACTCAATTCTTAAAAATCACAAGAAATAAAAATAAAAAAACATTTACATGCATTTTTATGAGCTCAAAAACCATTTTTAAACATGTGTCTCAGTAAAATACGTCTTTTTTAAAAAGATAAGCTGATAATACTCATCTTTTCTGAAAATAGAGTAAATAAATAAAAAATATATACCTAATTAAATTTTAGTATATTTATTAACTTAAGTAAAAAAATGTCAAGAAGATTAAAAAAATTCATTATATTAGAAAAGTTTGTGTATACCCATTACCATTATAACGCAGTATATTACATACGAATTCCTTCTATATTTAAGGAACTGTAAAGAAAAATGTAATTTCATTTGTAGAAACAGATATTTGAGTTTTTACGAAATATTCTTTAAAACCACCCGTTCGGAATGTTAAAAATAACGCTGATTATACTGCCTATTAAGCTATTAAAGAAACGAACCTAAATAACAAAGACCTGATCCGTAATTCGTAAAGATAAGTACCGTGAAATTATTTTTCAATTTCCTTAAGAGAAAACACTCATTACGGAAGCGTGTGCATGTGTTTTTCACAAAGGCAAGCTATTCTTTTTTTTAATTAAATCTTATCTTCATGGTAATTAGATTGCGTTCTTTTTTAATTTTGATAATAAAATATGAAACAAAGATCAAAGACAAAGTTGATCACTTTTTTTTGTGGATCGTTTCCATCCAAGTATTGCAAAAGATTTAAAACGATAAAGTTAGTAACTTTAACTTCAACTATTTCTTTTTCCCATTCTCAGCTAGCATTTGATTTCAGATTTTTATTTTATTCTTTTTTTTTTCTTTTCTGGGGACTTCTTTTTCCGAATGTGCCTATGACAGCGAAGATCAATTGCTGAGCATGGCAAACACATGTTGCATTTGAAACGGAATGTGAACTTTGAAAAAAAGTTTTACTTCGTTTACATTTGGATTTTCAATGCATGTGTGTTCGCAATTTCGATATGTATTTTTTATTTTATTTTTTTCGAAAACTTTTTTTTTAATTCTTTTTTTTTTTTCTTCTTTTCCAATGACAACTGCACTGCGTTTACGATGCGATATTTTTTTACACTTTTACCATTACACTTTAGTTTGCTTACCTCATAGGAATAAAGCTAACAGGAAGATTTTACGTATCTTATTTATTCATGTAAACTACTGATTTAATTATTTTAATCAAAATTTATCTTAAAAAAAGTTCAGTGTTAGTCATATTCATTTCTCTTCTATAGTTTTTAAATAACAGTAACATCATTAAAAATCATTGCAATATTTGTGTAAGTATAAGAGTTGTCCAACTGGGAAGTGGACACTGATAGCGTCTGAAGTACAGTAATGACGGCAGCGACATCTTTTACGTTTTCAAATGAAAGTTAGATGAGTGAACAGTATATGTATAACTGGCTTATAAGTTTTCATGAGAGTATTTAAAGGGAATGCATTATTTTTCTGAGCGTGCATATGAGAGCAAAGAACAATTGCTAAAGCGGAAAAAACGTATACTGGATTTGAAAAGGACCGTAAACTTTGAAAATGCATGAGTTTTTAATGCATCCGTTTCTTTTACCATTTTATTTCACTATCATAGAAATAAAATTCGAGACTTTAATGATTTTTATTTTTACAAAAAGTCACTAATTTAATTTTGTGCAATTTTAGAGTGTCCGTCATTTTCGTCATTGTCCTTTTCATAGGCTTCAAGTATTGATCTTTTAAAAGGCACGCGATGGGGGAGACGCATCAGCGATATTAATTTATTAATTTCTTTTTCACTTTATGTTATGCTTTTAATTCTGATGGCGTGGCAAAAAACTGATTCTTGGCTATACCTGCAGCTTTTTTCATCTACTTCCAGTCCTCCTCTGCAGTAAGTGTAATTGTTGTCTATGTCTTATATGTTTTGAGCACTCTTTAAAATTTGCTTGAATTGCAACTCCGAAATGAAATCATTATTTTTTTCTTTTCTATTAGGTCAGTTGTTCAGTTGAAGTATTGTCAATACCGTTTATTTTATATCGGAAACAATTTTAATAAATCTGTAATCGTTTTTCCATCTGCGTCCTTTATGTATTATCTTTCCGTAATATATTGTTGTTGTTATTTCCTATTTTAAGTACAAAATGTTTAAACAAATTCTAATTATTCGCTAATTGTTATACGATTTAAGCATTTATGATTTTAAAAATTTACAATATATCAAGAAAATACACACAAACTTTTCACGTATTTAGAAGTTACACGTCCATATATAAAAATTTTATTTGAAAAAAAATGCCACAAATTTAACTAGGAATAATTTAAAACAATTCCATCTCCTCTCAAAATAAGTTTCCTTTTCTATTTAAAAAAATACCTTCCGACTTCCTTAACATGAGAATTTCAAACTGCGTTTCCATAACCACTTTCATTTAATAAATTGCAGCAATTCATATTCCTTTACGAATCTATTTCAATTAAGCCTCTTTTCAGTGAAAAGGACACGCTAAAACCCGCTCTAGAATCCGATAAGCGAGGAAAGACCATAGACATTAGGGAGTTTGAGCATGTATCATCCAACTAATGCGAGACACACCCCTTCCACCCTCAAACATAACACATCACGTGCTAAGAACTATTGTAATTAAGTCCTCTCGATGCGAAGATATGAATCGCTAGCACGACATCAGCAGCAGGTGTTTTGATGAATCTTGTGAATGCTATGATATAATGGACGGTAGCTTTGGTGGAATGCTTGATGCCTGCTACTGGGTTCTCCTTTATCGGATGTCCTCGATGCCGATGAATATATCGATTCCATAAGAGCTGATAAGCAGAGGGGTGAATAAATGCAGGACCAGGATAATGGGTATAACCAGGAAATTACAGATCTGTTTTCAAGAAGTTGCAATAATTTGAGTCTTGAGGAAAGTAGGAATTTGGATCTTAGAATGGAACGAGATTTTCGAGGAAAATATATTCATCTCTTAAAGCCTTGAAATAGTGACTTGAATAAAGGCCATATCATCTCTGTTAAAAAGCTTTCGTGATTAATCTTTAGAAATACTTCTTGATCATTTTATTTCCACAATCCATTCTAAATTATGCTTATAAAAGCCCTTTTTTTTTAATTAGAATGTTAAATGTTAAACTAGTTACATTTAAATAGTTAAATCAAAATATTTAAGTTATAATTTAAAATTATAATCAACGCAAACAAGAAAGCAAAACATTCTTTCAGACGTGACTTTTGTCATTAGAGTATTGCATTCAACATAAATAAACTTTCAAATTCGTCATAAAAAACATCCCTCATATATATATATATATATATATATATATAAATATATACGGCTGTTTTTTATTTATGGTCCATTTAGTTGTGTACATTAATAGATGACGCTTGCGTTGCAACGAGTACTCGTGGTGTGTCTCTGCATTTTTTGGGAACAACTGTGCTCAGTGTGCTGTGTATGTACCCTGAGTGGTCAGTTCTGCGTCTTTAAAATGTTCAAATTTAACAAATCACCCGCCAATATGAAGTGCGGTCAGTGACGTGTTTTTTGTCTGCAAAAAACCTGTCTGCTGCATACATTCACTGACAGATTTCTGAAGCTAACGAAGCTTCCTACTGGCATACTGATAGAAAATTTCGCTATTATGACAACGCTGTGACAATGACTCTCCTCAGCTCAGTCCCGAGCTTTATTTGCTCTTTCGGCTGGGAAATTTTGGATCATCTCTCATCAGCCCAGACCTTGCGCTAAGTGATTTTCATCTTTTCCGATGTTCTAAACAACGTTTTGCAAGCAACCAATACAACGATTACAAAGACGTAAAAACGGCCGTAACCTCTTGGCTATCGGAGCAGGCGGCAAGTTTCTACAAAGAGGATATTCTAAATCTAGTTGTAAAGTATGATAAGTGTTTAAGCAAAGTTGACAAAAGAAACGTATTCAGAATCAAAAAATAAATTTGCTTTATGAAAATTTTCTTTCATTTGGTTTTTATTTTTAAACAGCCCTTATTTAAAAAATAGCCCTCGTATATGTACACATTTTTACTTAAAACTAAGATTCTACCTTTAACCTTACAAATGAATAGAATGTTTAAGCATATTGGCCAAATTCTCATGAATGAGAATTTCTCATGTTTGAATGTTTGAATTTAGTTTAAGAGCAATATAAAAATTAATAAGAATACATCGAAATAAATTTTTATTTCTACTTCACTATAAAACTCTTACATTTCGGAAAAACTACAAAGTTATGTAATCTTGCAATGATTAATTTAAATAGAAATAGTATAATCAATATGACTTCGTATCAAAATGCTCTATCAAAAAATAAATAAATAAATGTCTAGACGTAATTAGGATAAAAAATAACTTAAATATAGAATGACTTCTATTGACTTTTGACTTTTTGTTAAAGTTATTTTAGGACGATGAAATGTAATTTTTCTTCAATATTCTTCTTATGTTAACGATTTTTATTAAACAACTTTATTTGTTTTAAATTTTAAAAATTTGAAATTAAAACTAATGAATATTTCATTTAGGGATAGGTATATGGAATATAGAAAAACTTAATAAAAACTTCATAATTTTTTTTTCTTTTTTTACAATAATAAATCAAAATATGTGTAAACGTTTGATTAAAATGAAATACTGCAAGGAAAATACATATATACTTAAGAGACTTTTCTAACGAAATAAGAAACATTTAAGAGAGTATAAACGAAAAAAGAAATATTTAATACGTTTTAATCATTCTTTAACTTTGACAAAAAAATGATAAATGTTTATTTAAATTGACGACATCCTTCTCAACACGTAAAGTTTAATACCGTTTTTCAATTAAAATAGGATAAATCTTCAAGAGATTTTTGAGCGACAACTATCATTGCGAGAAAAGTAATTTATCTACCGTTAAGTCCTGAAAGAATAATGTATACGCTTCAGCGCAAATTGTATTGCGTTTTTTGAATAATCTAAATCAGAATTTTCCTGTTAAAAATGAAATATTTTAAAAATAAACAAATATATTCAAATATACATTATAAATTTCGTATCCAAACTTACTAGCCACATAATGACATTCTTTTCCATTGATGAGAAAAATCTATATAGAAATTCCTAATGTTATTAAATAATATTTTTCATAACTTTACAAAGTGAAGTTTTTATTTTCCACATCAAATCGTAGGATAGTGTTCAATTTGTTTTTCATCAAATGTACATAAAAAAAAAATACTTATTTATAACATTGAATCCAAAAACTAAAAGAAAAGAAAATAAATATTTAACATAAATCCCAAAGTTGCTTAAACTACTACAATCAATTAAATTAATCCAACACAAATAAGTATTAAATAATAAAACTTACCATTAACGATCCAAAGTTTACAAAATAATTGCTGTTGTTTTTCCTTTTCTAACGTTATATTTTCTCGGGAAAAAAGCATAAAAAGTACAAACTGACTCAATTGAAATAAAAAGATCACATCAGATGTTTATGTTTCCATAGTAAACAGATAAAAAGAGAAAGTTGACAGCTGTGTGTTAAAAAATGCTATTTAAACTTGTTTATTTTGGTTATCTTTTTGATATACTTGTCGATTCAGTAACTTCAAGTTAAGACTTCGTTTTTAATGCAATAAATGAACAGAACAAAGGTATTTATTGTAAAATAAACAATGATATCACATTTAAATAAAGTTTCAATGTGGGTTCATATAAAGTTTCAACCACCAGGACTACTTAGCGTAAGTTCTAGAAAGTAGCGTAAAATAGATAAAAATGTTTTTTTTTTTTCAAATAGAAATAATTCAACAAAAAAGTTTCGAGTGTTTAAAAACAAAAAACTAACATTAGTTTGCCTTATCATCGGTTGATGAAATAACGGTTTTTGTAGCGGATATGACGTTTTTAATGGTTATCTTCGTATTTTTCCCTTTTTTGATTTATTTACTTTTGTTTTTGCTGTTTTACATTTTAAATCAACTCAAATTACAAGGTATGAGAGTTAAGCAACTCTTAAAAAAATTTAAAAGAGAAAATTACGAGCAAAACTGTTACTTTTTGGCAGCTTACAAGGAGAGTACGTATCTCGAAGATTCCAATTAAAACAAAGTTAAGCATAAATTAAAGGGTATGTTTGAAAACCTTGGATAGGGTATAAATTAGCCGCCTGATCTGCCCCTAGGGTGAAATATGCCCCATTAAAATTTCAGTTCATATACTTTTAAACTTACAAAAACATTATAGCCGATGTGTACTCGTGGTAGTGTGGAAGGCTATCCGCCTTCTACCTGAGAGATCCAAAGTTCAAATCTCAGCTGGAATGATTGAATTTTACCTCAATTTTCATTTCTTAAAAAGTTGATTTTAAGAAATTATTTAATATTTTTAATCAATTTATAATTTTTTTTTTTTTTTTGAAAATGTAAATTTTTAAAACCAAAAAAAAAGTAATAGACATTTGTTTTTATTTTTTATTTTTCAAATAAAATGTGAAAAAAAATATAATTTAAAAATTAAATTAAATTTGAATTTTTTTTAAATTACAAAACAAATTTATTAAATTTTGTAAATTAAAAATTAAATTAAAATTTTGTATTCTTTTCAAAAAAATTACAACATTGAGTCATGCAATTAGGGTGAAAGGGGTGCGATTCTTCTTGTTTTCCAGTGGTGCCCTCTATAGGCGAGAATTCGACTTCTGCCACACGCATACATCACAGCCCATTTATAAGGGTGACCCATTCACTCACCTACAAATCGTAATTTTGATATGAACCAGAGAACGATCAATCTCCAATTTAATACCTACGGAGATATGATTTGTTATGGGAATATGAAGGATTTTGTGAACCGACAGATTTAGCGTGCACCAGTCACAATTTACTACATGGGAAGTCTTCGGCTGATGTGGAACAAACTTACGACTTCTTGGACTTGGGCCCAACCATTTTATAATTTAAAATTTAAATTAAAATTAGAATTTAAAAAAAAAATTCCACAAATGAAAAAAAAAATTATAAGTATTTTTTTTAATCAAATTTTTAAAAAATAAACAAATTTAATTTTAAAAAAAATTAAAAATTCAATAAAATATATTAAATAGTCATATCTTTAAATTTCTTATCTAGAAAAGTTGATAATTCATTCATTTCGACTGGGATTTGAACACTGAGTCTCTATAAGGCAGATAGCATAACCAGTACAATACGAGTACACATCAGTTGGAAAGTTTTTGCAAGTTTAAAAGTAAATGCTTTGAAATGTTAAGGGGATACATATTTCCTTAGGGTTAGATCAAGTTGCTAATTTTTAACCTTTCCAGTTTTTTCAAACATGCTCTTTAATGTAAGCTTAACTTTGCCTTAATAGGGATTTTCGAGATGCGCATTTCCCACATTAACTTTGATTCGCATGTATTCAGAGAATTTGTTAATCAATTTTCAAAAAAAATTATATTAAAGAGAAAATTTCGGGAAAAGTTCGCATTTATTTTTGGAGATTAGTGCTATATTCAGCTGATATCTGTTTTCATACATATCGATTATAAATCGATGTATATATCGTCTGCACAAATTATTTGACATATTTAGAGTAAGTCACATGATGCATCTTAGTTCGAGAAAATCTACTTATTGGATCAAAAGTTAGAGGTGATCTCTTTTTTTTGTTTTGTTCACTGTACTTTAAAGTATAAGAATCGTAAAATATTTATTCATCAATAAGTAAAACAAATAAAAATCTGATTCAATTCTTTCTGAAAATTCGGAAACATATTTTCTTAGAAGCTTCATTTCTTTGGAAAAATAAATTGCAACGTAGGATAGCTTGAGACTTTCTGGGATATTTTAGTTTGTAAGTCTGTCAGCAAAAATTTGATATTCTTTTATTCTATAATTGTATTATCTTTTCATTCATAAAACAGTATTGCATTGGTTTTTTTTATTCGAAAATACATTATATTTATCAGAATTCGAAAATCATTTGTCGAATCTCCACAAATCTTTCAAACATTAGAACAATTACATAATACTTTCACAATAATAGAGCAATTTCAGAATATTTCAAATGTTACTTAAAGTTTATAGGTACTTACTTTTTATGGCAAATAATATATGGCTTGACTCATGAAAAAATATAACTTTCATTATATAGAACCCTAAACTGTTTACGCATTCCTTACTAATACTAATATTTTATCTGTCAAATAGCACACTGACGTAATTCATTTTTCCTTCTTGAAAGGGTTCCAAATCGATTACCAAGACCATTTCGTTCAAAGTACAAGTGGTCCTCGCTAAAAACACTTATGGTGGACGGTGCATGGCACAGTTAGGTTCAATTTATTTAAAATTGATTTTCAATATTTACCTCATTTGAAAAACATCGAGAACTGGTTTTTCTAAAAAATGCTAATTCTCAGATAAAAGCCCTAAATATTTGTAGTATAAATCACACCCTAATTTACTTGCACACAAATGTGGATTGAAGCAACTAGCGAATTCTTAATATAATTACTATGATTATTTGCATTACAAAGGCAAACGTGAGAAAAGCATTTTGCACAAAAAATAAATATGTTATGTAAATATTTATTTTGAAATTTAATACCTAAATATATAATTAGCAGAACTTGTTTTCGTGGAACGATTTTTATAACTTTAATTGAATCAATAATGCTAATTGTTTGTGATATATAATTTGCTATCAATCTAAATTATTGATTTGCATTGTAAAATGCCTTGTTTTTAAAAAAAACAATTTTTGTTTGACTTCTACGGTAGTTATAGAGCATTATTTAACCATTTATTGAAAAATTTGAACAACTAATATTCCATAATGCTTAATCAGAATTTTTAACAGTGTCCTTTAGCAATGAAAATGATGAACAGTGTAGCAATGATAATCTAAAATCAGATACAAATGATCCTAAAATATGTTTAGACCTTTAATTATGAAACTAGAAATTTGTTTTAAAAAATGGTGAAATTAAGCCACATGGAATTTAATTATGTATTATTTATGCATGCAAAGTGACGTCACACATTTAATAAATGTTTACATCCGACATGAAATGATAAAAGTCTTAAGGGGCAAAGGTCGTTCAAAAGAAGAAAGAGCAAATTTTTATTCGATCCTTTTCAAAGTTTAACAGAATAGTGAAAGCATTATTAGAAGTGTGTTTAGGAAGTTTTATAAAAAATAATAATTAGTTTAAAAACTATAGTTGAAATTATGGTTTTTAAATGTTGATTTAAAAGGATGCTAGTAAACTAATTTCAAATTTTTTAAAATAATATTTTATCCAATACGCTGTTTATAGATATTTAAATAAATTTAAGTTGATATGACAACCGTATAAAGTTATAACATACCCAGGAGTAAAATGTTTATTTTTTCATCAAAAATTTCTTCAAAAAACACATCTCAATTATTAGAAAATTAATTAATTGAGGTATTGAGCTAATTAAAGCACTTGAAACTAAACAAGACATTTCAAAGAATATCTGAAGAAATTTCATAACGATAAAATCAATACTGAGCCGCTAAGAACTTTTTTAAATTTTCGAGAAAATTAAGAAATTCTATAACGAGAAAAAACTTTGTCAAAGAGTAAATAGATTTTCACAAATTCGATCTTTAACTTGAAGAAAACTCCGATTTGAACCAACGCTTCCTAGAAGAGAGAAGGCTTCAGCACGGATAGATTTAGTAGTCCGATGCAATGAACCTAAACTGCGCAGTGTAGGCATAAGAAAGATGTCACTACATTCGGGCTACTGAAAGGTTAAATTTATTTTCATGGCAAATCGTGCTCGGACTTTCTTGTTTCAAGAAAATATTATTGTTTGAAAACGATTAATTGCAGATTTTTTAGTATAGTGGGAATTTTTTTTTTTATAACTCAATAACCAAGAGTTAGATTTTTGAAGGATTTCTCTTATTCTACTCTTATCCTGATTTCTGAAAAATGCTTTTTTATATGATATTCTTCAATCATTATTTTTATTAAATAACACATCTGAAAAAAATGTACTAGGGTTGCTATTTATATTTCTGGCCTTGGCAACAGTAAGTGTTGCTAGGCGACCGCAGACGATTTTAATCAAAAGTTTGATATTTTTAAACATAAATTCAGCAGACGATTTACCATTATAGCTTCATTTGTGTTGTTGACAGTAAATTGAAAAGTTCTTCTCTTTCAAAAAATGGAATTGAATCGTGAACATTATCGTGCCATTATTTTTCATAACTTTCGACGTGGATTGTCAAGACAAGAGTGCTTCGATGAACTTAATTCTTTATTCAGCGATAAAGCGCCATCCTACAGCACTGTAAAAAATTGGTATAACGAATTTAATCGTGGTCGTTGTTCGATCCTGGACGAATCCCGTGCAGGTCGTCCAAAATCCGTTGTTGTGCCAGAAAAGATCGATGCTGTGCGTGAACTGATAAACAAGATCGTCAAGTGACATACCGTGAGATAGAGGCGTTTTCGGACATTAGTATGACTAGCATTGATAAAATACTGCATGAACATTTGAGCGTAAAAAAAATTTGTCGTTGGATCCCGCATAATCTGACAAACGCTCAAAAAAAGGCTCGTGTTGATTGGTGCAAGGAAATAATGGAAAAATACGTTCAAGGTACATCAAAGGCTGTGTATAACATCTATACAGGTGACGAATCATGGATCTATGCATATGATCCGGAAACAAAACAGCAATCAACTGTATGGGTCTTCCAAGACGAGACAAAACCAACAAAAGTTGTTCGAGGAAGAAGCACATCGAAACAAATGATTGCCTGTTTCTTCGGCATTAACGGTCATGTGGCAACAGTGGCGTTAGAGCAACGCAGGACGGTCAATTCTGAATGGTACACGACCATTTGTTTGCCAGAAGTCATCGGAGAAATTTGAAAAAAGCAGAAGAACAGGCGAATCATTCTTCATCATGACAACGTGAGCTCTCACACATCGACTCAAACAAAGGCATTTCTGACGGAGCGAAAGATCGAACTGATGGGTCATCCGCCGTACAGCCCTGATTTGGCCCCAAATGACTTCTTCTTATTCCCACACATCAAAAATAATTTACGTGGACAACGATTTTTGACCCCCGAAGAAGAGGTTGATGCATTCAAAACGCATGTTTTAGAGTTACCTCAATCGGACTGGAAAAAGTGCTTTGAAAATTGGTTCAAACGCATGCAAAAGTGTATTGATCATCATGGAGAATATTTTGAAAAACAATAAAACCAATTTCGATCGTACATATTTGTTTTTTTTTTCATTATTAGGCCAGAAATATAAATAGCAACCCTCGTAGTTGCGGATTAAAAAAAAATTACTATTCATAAAAGGAAAATAAGTAAGAATTTAAAATCTAAATCTATCGTGAATTGTAAGTTTGCACATTAACAACTAAATAATAAAAAAATAAATGTGTGTTTTACGTAATTATAATATAAATTAAGTACTAAACCTATCTTTATGTATAAGTTTACACCTTAACTTAATAATAAAAAATAAAAATATGCATTATATAATTATTATCTAAATTAAGTACTAAACTTATCTTTATGTATAAGTTTACACCTGAACTTAATAATAGAAAATAAAAATATCTATTATATAATTTTTATCTAAATTAAGTACTAAACCTATTGTGAAACAGAAGTTTATACCATAACAACCTAATAATATAAAATAAAAGTATGTATTACACAATTGTAGTCTAAATTGATCATTATTTCAACGTATTCAAGTTAAAATTAACATTTAGTCTTTAACAAAAAAAATTTTCACTTTACTAATTATAACACAAAGTTATTCTTCATGTTTGAAGTCGCAAGGAAACAAAATCCACTCATATTCACCGATCTCGCACAATTTTATTTACTTTATAGACCAGATAAATGCTGAATAATCAATAATTAGCTTTAAATACGTGAGATTAATTAGTTATCGAAAGAAACTTTATTATTCTCTCAGCTCCCAACATCCGAATAATTTGTGTTCCATTCATTGAAAGGACACAACACACTCCCCCTTATCTCACTCTGCTGAAAGCAAACATTATCAAAAGAAGCGGCGCCCAGAATAGTTCGCATCAAAGGGAATAAAATTTTTCAAAAAGTGAAAACGTAGATCGATTGTAGCTGTGCATGCAAATCTGACAGAGGTTCACATTTATTCTGTCTTCAAAAGAAGAGCGTCAGTGCACATCATGGGAAGAAGATACGCCTGTAATTGACAGGGGGAGCTTCTGATAATACTGAATATGTAACTTTGCCTGCTTATCTTTTAGAGATAGATGTCACGTACTTCCGAAATGCCGCTTGCAGATGGAAATGGAATGAGTCAATTGTGAAACATTTTATTTTTGGAGATAGTTTTATGTGCAGGGTTGAGAATATTACTTAAATACTTAAGAATAGACTTAGTTGCTCGAGAAATTCAAACAAGCGCTGCGAGTGCAATATATTACGAATGCAATATGTTACGACTGCAAAATCTTGTAAAATTACCATACCGTATGGTACGGTAAACTATACATCTCAACTATACATTTGGTACTTTTTTTTACATTGATAAGTTGATTTTTTATCCAATTTAAAACTTTGACGCAAAATTTTTTTTAAACATCTATTTCATTATTTTGTATTTAATTGGACAAAATAAATGGAAAATTTTAATAATTTATGCACAGAATACACATTCTAGGAAAGTTGCCAAACTCTATAGTAGTAACATTTCTGGTTCAAAAAGCAATACTTTAGTTAATAAAACTAAAATACACGGTATTTAAACCATATACTTGGTAAATTTTCTATTCATATTTAAACAGTTAATGGGGAATTCTGGTTTTAACTATTACTGTTCTTATTACTAAGCATTTAATAAACAATGCAAAACTGAAAAGTAAATTTAACCAAATAAATGTTTTGATTACTTGCTCTAGGGTATTCTGATAAATCCTCCATATTTTACAACATTTACTAAATTTTATCACATGATATAAAAGCATATTATAGTATTAATTTCACCAAAATCATTACCTTAGAGCCTCGGTAAAAACTACAGACTTTTTTGCTGTTCCGATAGAGCCAGAAAATTGTAAATTTTACCATATTCAGGTACACTGTAAAACATTTCCGACATAAAAGGCTGGTACCTTGGGGGTATCATCCGTAATACTCATTTTTATATCAGATTATATTCAGATATTGTACCATTTTTATTTCAGATAATGTACTCATTTTAATTCAGATATTGTACCACAGTTTTTAAATTAATATTTATTTAATTCGAGTGATTCAGTGATTTGGTGGTAGTTATTACTTTAAAAATCACGGTATATCAGATTTTTTGTTCCTTAATATGTGCCGTTTTAGGATAAAAAGTGCGGGCACCCTGAGTGCTGATATATTTTACCGTAATCTGATCTGAAATTTTTTATAGAGTAGATTTGTGCATACTTTTTTTCTCCGTATGCATACACCGATTACAAAGAAATTAGAAACAAAATAAGAGAAAATAAAATGAGAGTTGACGTATAGGGTAAACATTATTAAACATTTTGAACAAGATGAACTGACAAAAAAAATAGACAAGAAAAATATGGTGAGGTTTAGGTATAATTAAAAACAGTAGGTCATTTTACGTAATCGCTTATTGTAAGATCAATGTTATTTTTTACCCCTTAAGCAATTAAACAAATAATTGCCTTTTGATGTAAATAATAGTTTGTTAGGTTTCGATAATTTTTACTAAAAAACTCAACATGCATTTTCAAGAAAAAAATAACTATTTCATTTTCTAAAATTTTTTTTTTAAAGAAATGCATTGTATTTAAATTCAATTTTCTGCATTTGAATAAGATGACTGAAGTATTTTAGATACTAAACATAAAACTTTTATCTAAGCAAAAAAAGTTAATTTAAAGAAAATGGATTGAGCTGTTTTTTCTAAACAAATCATTTAATTTTTTAAATACAGAAAATATTAAAATTAAGAATTTACTATCATTACTACTGCTAAAAGTGTTGAGCATACTACAAAGATTTATTTTTCTGAAAGTAATATTTAATGAGCAAAGAAATTTTTTTTTAAAATTGAGATTTAATTAATGAACCAACCAATTAAAATATTTTTTTCTTTATATTGTAATTTCCCCACAAGGGGGTAAGCGTATTAATTAAAAATGAAGTAAAGTATATTTACTAAAGGATTACCTTTCTAATAAATAAAATCTCACTTATTCAAAAAATGTTATTGAAATATTTTTGTTATAGTCAGTAAAAGACGATCTTATTTAAGAGGAAGTATTGATTTCAGTCATTAATTTAGTACTTTGAAGTTTCTTTCATGTTTTGATAACTTTGTGGATTTCATGCTTGAGTGGTTGCAACCTAGTCAACATCTCTTTTTGATAATCAAGAGAATTCATTTTCTGTTCTTTCCGAAATGTTTATTAATTTAATAATTGCTCCTTTATTTCCTCTTAACATCACAGGGAAATAAGAAAAATACAAAATTTAGAAAAATATTATACTAATGTGTAAGGATTTGTTTTTTTCATAGTAAAATATATAAATCTTTAAAATGCTTATTATCTCAGAAGAAATTAAAATTAATTCAATTAATTGCTATGCAATTTTCTTAATTTAAAACGTTGTAAATTTATGTTAATTAAAAATATCCTTGAAGAACTGATTTAGTTTAGCAATTATCAAATTCCTACTTCAGTAGTATTATTGTCAGTATCAAAAATTTGTTTAAATACATATTGGGTGATATTTCATTTAATATATAGCAAATATAAATCTTTTTAAATATAAGTAAATTAACTTATAAGATCATTAAGCTATTAGTTAAGTAATGATAAATCCGTTGTGATGCAATTATTATGGGATTAAATATTTCCTAGCTTTTAAAATTTCTCTAATTTCAAAAGTAAAATTTTTCTTAATCATTCTTAAGCCAATTATAATTAAATTAAAACAATTATTTAATTTTATCAAATTTTATTTAAGGCGAATATAAATATTTTATTTTTTACTCAACAATCAGTGTAACTGCTAACTTTTTAATTAATTAAAAGAGTATAACTCATTATTCACTGTAGCGATCATTCGAGTCTTAAAATCTATTTTTAAATAGATTTTCCTTAAGCTGCTTTATTTCTCTAAAAACAAAAAAATATTTTGGATACAGAATTATAATAATTTCTTACGCCTTTTTGGCTATTAAACAGTAGCCAAATTACTTTGAATTTATTATTAAAAACGCGGGCCAGCTTTGTTTTTGGCTATTTTATCTATCGATAACGTGCCAACTTAGGATCACTTCCCATGCTCCTAAATGTTCGTTTGTTACTATTCATCCACTGGTAAAATTCTTGGCATTAGGCGCAAGAGGCTTAAAGACGCTTGAGCCTTTAATGACCACCTTTAATTTATGCTTTCGAACATTTGTCATAATTAAGCCTATCAAGTTATACAATTTAGGAGATCTTTAATATGGAATGAAAAAAACACTAATCTATATAAAATTCTAAAGATATACAATTAAAGAACATGAGGCTATCCGAAGCAAGTTTTGCTTCCATATGCAACTTGAAGTAGCTTTTAATATCCATTCATCATTTTTTATCAGTTTCCATCAACAAATTTACAATTACTCTTTTTTTCATCTTTGTCTGGTGTTGATGATATCTATGATATAAATTATATATTTATTTGTAACAACTAATGAGTATATTTTTTTATACTTTTTTGTATATATATATATATATATATATATATATATATATATATATATATATATATATATATATATATATATATATATATATATATATATATATATATATATAAATTTTTTTGAGATTATTTAAAAATTATTCCATTATTAATACACTCATAGAATTATTTTATTCATCAATATTAAAATTTAAAAATACAGATACTACTTTGCATATTTTTAGGATATGTTCAGCCCAAAAATACATTTTTACATTTTTGTACTACATATTTTTTTAAAATTTGTGTACACTTTACAAAAATTAAATGTATTTTTTTTTATTATATCTACTATTTGAAAATCAGAACTATATGTTTAATATTTTGTTTTCTTTCACTATAGTACATATAATAGACTGATTAACATGGAATTAAAGTATTTACCCTTTGCACAAATACTAGGTCCTTATATTTCATAAATGAAACGAAAACGAGATTTAAGTTTTCAACAATTTTACAACTATTGAAATACTGCATACCGAACAATGCTTGCATCACAGTCTGATAAGTCCTTTCAAGCTTTCACAAATACCTTTTATGCAAATGAAAGACCAAAATATGATATTGGAACATGGCATTAGAAGTAGAAAGGAGTTTGTTTTCAGAACCGAAAATAATGACTAGTTTATTTGATAAGTTTGTTCAATACAATGAGCTTTTATCAGTATACAGACTAATGCATTGCAAATCCAAATAATTAATGTAGCCATACTTGATATCGTAAAAGATTTAAGCAAATCTTAGGCATAAACCATTTGAATAGTATTTTGTAAAATTTGTAATCAGACGTAAATAAATCCTTTGTATTATTGTGCAAGAAACGTTTAAACAATAAATGACTATGGTTTGAAAAACACTATGGTTGGTAGAATAGAGACAGTCTGTCTGACCAAGAAATGATCCATGAATTGGTTTTAAAAGAAATGGCTCAAGATGAAGAATTTTTTGTGAAATGGTCCAGGTTCAAGGTATTTTTGAAGGAATTATAATTAAGGTATTTATTAGAAAAGGCACAATTTTAATGTTTCTTTTATGAAATGTCTCAAAATTTAATATTTTTTTATATAATGTCCATAACTTAAGGTTTTTTCTGAGATGGCTCAAGCTTAAGGTTTCTTCTTAAATGACTCAAAATTAAGGTTCTTTTATGAAATGGCTCAAAAATAAGGTTTCTATTATGAAATGGCTAAAATTTTAGATTTTATAAGGGTAGATAAATTAGTACTCAAGATAATTTTCTGTGTCGCAGTTTAAAAATGTGATGCACTGCACTAATGCTAGCCCCTTTTAAATAAAAATTAACTTTTTAAATATACTCCCTCATTATAACACAAATCTAACTTGAAGCAAATTCATTTATGATAAGAACTACTAGATAGCACAATTTCAGTAAAATAGAGGAAAACAAGTGGTAGATAGATCCAATTGAAACTATATTTTGGGTTAAAAAAAACTATATATTGTGTATATATATATATATATATATATATATATATATATATATATACACCACTAAAAATTAAATGACGAAAAAAAAAATTTTTTTTTTGCGCCTTATGTGATGCTTTTTGCGCCTTTAGCAGTTCATTAAAACTCCAAGTAAAATAAATATATCATATCTATGCTCAAATAAAAATGCTTTTGTAACGTTTTTAATAATTTATTAGTACCTTAAATAATTGTAGTTTTTCCGAAGCTTCAGAAAAATAATTTATTTATCAATATCAAGCCTAATTTATTAATATTTCTTCATCAAAAAAAAAATATTCATGGTAAAATCAAATTTTTGGGAAAAAAAAGTTTTTTTTTTTTACCTATAATGTTTTCTTTTGACAAAATTAAGCAGTTCTATATAAATAACCAAAATAAACCTATTCAAGTATATTCCAAACCATTTGCTAAATATCAAACCTTCATATAAACAGAAAAAAATAACAGATTGCACCTTTTAAACAAATCATAAAAAATCATTTATTATAATTTTATTACATATTCTTAAAAAAATCAGTGTATATATATATATATATATATTTGTGTAATACAAAAGTTATAAAAATACTTTTGTATTAATAAAAGCATTGAAACTTTTTCATTCTCATAAAATATCTTAGTTAAAAAGTTAGAGTACAGATATTCTATTTTGGGACTCCAAGGCTGTAAACAAGTCAAAGAATTATAATTAGATTTATGTTTCAAAAGAGGAGTTATTTTAAGAACTTTCACTTCCATATAATGAAAGATAAAATGATTTTCTATGAGTATTAAATAATTTTCGATGAGGCGTAGGAATACAAGGAATGCAGTATGACTGCCCTTTTACCCATGTATAAAACGCAGGACCGATAGTTTTTGCGTGGCTTTTTGTGTTATATGTTTTCTAAATACACTACGTCAGATTTGACGAGATGTGTGTCTTTCCCCCTCCAGCTGGAGAAGGGCTGAGACTGTTGCTTCACCATCTTTTAATAAATAAACAGCTTATGCAGAATTTGGCCGAAATTTGGAAGAAATTCTCATTTCTTTTGGACTAATATTCCCACAGAAATAACGGGGTGTTGCTCTGTTATTTAATATATATATATATATATATATATACATATATATATATATATATATATATATAACTGCTTATAATGCAGTTTTGTACCTTATTTTTGTTCTTGTGTAGTTTAAAAAGAATGCTTATGGAATTTGAATAAAAATGCCTATTGAAAATGGTACTTTTTATTACTTGCAATCTACTACAGATCAGAGACAATTATTGAACATAAAAAACCTAAATATTTCTAGATTTCTGACGGAAACCTGTTACGATCATTTCACAAACCGAATATGGTGAATAGGTTTAGTAAACATAGTTTCAGTGATTTTCTTTTGAGATTGAATGTTTCCAAAGCCATTTCGGAACACAAATAGTTGGTTGTAAAATTCGGAAAACTAAGTCGTAAAGCAATCAACTAACTACATTGCTGTGTCTCTCGAAAGGGGACAAACACAATTTATTTCCCTTTTCCCCTACCACAATTCTTAAGATTCTGAAATATTCCCTTTCCCTGGCCGTTTTAATTAACAAAGTCGCCCTTCGCTATTCACAGCGGCTGAAAGAGATAAATGACTCATAACGTTGGAAATAAGATAATACTGATTTTATACGCAAATGGGTGTCGGGAGTTCTTCGAAAGAAAATATGGCTTCACTTTTAATGTTTGCGGGAAAATTGCGGCCAAACTTCAGTAAAGTGGCACGGATTCGATTAAGGGACGCGTAACTCAGGAATAAAATTGCTGTTCTACATTTTCTTTCCGACGTTTGAAACGCTTGTTCACTTGGAGAGTAAATATTTGAAATTGCCCGTCTTCTTAATTGAATGAGCAAACTTTGTTACTCGACGAAAGTTAGAATACATCTATTTCTAAATAATTATAATGCTTAGGAGAAAATTTGAAAGTGTCATTTGCTATTATAAGGAAAAAAAAAAAACTTAGAGAAAATTTTCTATTTGTTTTATTTTTTAATTGGATAAGCATTTTATTTTACTCATTGCTTTAAAGCCTTCATTTCATTTTATTTTGGCAATATGAGATAAGTTGTGATAATTAACATGGATTGAAACAATAGGAGATACTTAGCATAAGGAGCGTCTAAGTTAATGAGCTGAAAATAAAATTGTCGGTTTAATAATTTATTGTTATAATTTTTTGTGTAATTATTTACTATAGAAAGAGAATAATTATTTTTGAACGGGAATTAACATTTTATGTTATTTATTGCTATAGAGGTTCGAAATTTTTCGAAAATAAATAATTTTAATTTCAAGCCTTTATTTAATTTTGCTTTTATAATGTAAGATAAGGTGTTAAACTAACACAGAGGCAACGGTGCTAAAATTAAAGCTCTTCATTTTAAATTTGAAGTTACATTTTGTGTGCGAAATTGAAAAACTTGTATCTTTTATTCCTTAGATTATAATCATTAATGTCTAAGCGTTAAACTAGAACTAACATTTTTTTCATACTTTGTACTTACATTTTCATAATATTCAGTTCTTTTTATTTGGTTTCTATTTAATTCTTTTTATTAGTCTTTTTTATTTTGTCTTGTTTCTAAATTTTTGAAAACAACACTGTAGTTTCTAATACCATTTGCCAATACCAGCAAACTTTCTTGGTGAAGTCAAGTGAGTTTAAGGCAAATGATGCATCTGATAATTTGTTTATATCAATTGAATACTTCTTTTTGTCATTTTCAATATTTAAAAGAAATCATTTAAAAGAAAATATGTGGGACAAATCTATTAAAGAATAAAAATCTCTTATATAGTCCTCTATTCTCAATTTTCTAGAAATAGCCTACAAAAATCCCCTGGTTCAAGAAACTTTGATGTAACGTAACACAACGTTGTTTAGATATAATAACTGCAAAAATTTTCACACTTTTTAGTTATCCCGCACATTAACTCGTTAAGTATACACATATTAACTCAAAATAACTAAATTGATTTGCAATAAAAATAAATAAATTAATAAACATTAATTTGAATTTATCAAAATCAGTTATTCACAATAATGAATACACCTGAAAAAATTAGTTTCACATTTCTCAAAAAAATCCTAAAAATTCTAACCGATTGTTGTAGATAAAATCTATTGATTTTATAAATATATCAGTTAATACAATAAATTAAATACTATAAACTGATTAGTATTTCGTGCAGAATTGGGTTTAAAAGACAAGCCCATAAAGTTATTAATTCCAAGCACTGGCAGTTTTCTGTTAAAGAACGCAATGCGTTATGTGGAATTGTAATCCATTTTTATTTCCGCCTACTGGAATAATATGTTATCACGTGGTATTGCCCACTTACTAGCATATTGCTCAAAATATTTCAGACATTCAATAAATTAAATATTTCGTACAACAAGACAGCAAGTGGGTGATAGCACGTGGGTATAAACATTTTCCCATAACAGTTGTTTGTTGGCAAAGTTGAATAATTTTTCTTATTTTCTTTTACTATTTGAATATCTGTTTTTCGAACGGAGTAAAAAAAATTAAATAATCAATAAATAAGTACTAATTAACACTACGAAAACAAACACAAAATGGAAAGACATATACCCACGCAAGTGATTAAGTTAGAATAATTCGAATTTTATTTCAGTTTTTATGTTTGTCCCTTTCCGATTGCTGTACTAAATAAAATTAAGCAAAACATATTTTTTGAAAGCCATCTCATGAAAAAAAAGTAATTTTATTCAGTTTCATACGGCAGAATGCCATTGATTGAGATCGACTCCGAATATTTAAAAATTAACATAATCAACAATTTTCTCCAGTACTTATCCGGTTAGATAAGTTATATAAACTTATTTCCGCAGCACCTGTAGTAGGTATCTCTGAACCGATATAAGTATACATAATACCAGTAGTACCTATTACTAAAATAAATTTAGTATCATTAGAATCAAAAATAATAAAGCAGTTTTGACGGTTTTCCTAGACATTTTCTCCATTGATTTTCTTTTTAATACAAAACTTATTTTTTTTATTTCAATTTGCACCTATTGCCAAATCTAATTTATAAATATTATCGCCAATAGCAATACGGAAATTTTTTTGTGATTTTTATATAAAAACAAGTAACCCAGAAACTTTTCTTTATTAACTTAATTTTTTAATACAAATTTTAAAGCTTTCATTTCAATTTGAACCCATTGCCAGATTTAATTGTATGCCTCGAAAATAATTGTTAACGGCATTGACATTTATAGTAATTTATCGCGAATGAAACTATAACTCAACTAATTTTGAAGGCGGTAAAAAATCCACAATCTACAATTTTTTCGTCAGAAATTTAATAATATTTGGGTTTTTATGTTCTATAAATGTAATAAGTAATAAGAAGTACCATTTTAAAAATAAACATTTTATTCAAATTCTATAAGCATTCTTTATAAACTACACAAGAACATAAATAAGGTACAAAACTGCATTATAAGCTATATATATATATATATATATATATATATATATATACATATATATATATATATATATATATATATATATATATATATATATATACATATATATATATATATATATATATACATATATATATATACATATATATATACATATATATATATACATATATATATATACATATATATATATATATATATATATATATATATATATATATATATATATATATATATATATATATATATATATATATATATATATATATATATATATATATTAAAACTTTTATTAAAAAAATTATAAATAAATAGCATTGCTGTTAGCATTTTAAAATGACTTTGCCCTAGCATTGACTGTTTTGAATAGTTCAAAAACTTAATTGAACTTTAAAATTTCCTGTTTCTGGCATGTTCCAAACAATGTTTCCAGTAATAACTAGCTTCAAAACTTCCCATAAATTTTTCGATATCTAATTTATTTTTTTATCTCAACCGGTGTAATCTTTTTCTAGAATATACGTAAGGGTATTATTTACAAAAACTTCGTTTAAAAAAAATTTTTCCGTCAATAATTTGTTTATCCCAAGAAAATCTGTCATTTTCCTGGCTACTTTTATTTAGCGGTTTATAACCAAAATAGATAGAGCCAGCAATCAATATCTTATGTTAAAAGATTGACTAGATACCCTCCTATATGAACATGTCTTGTTGCATGAATAAAGAATCAATTTTCTGGTTCAAAATCTATTTTAAAAAAATTTTCAGGGTGAGTAGGTTTATGTGTAGTCATTTTCCTGGCTTCTTGAAATCATTAATAACATAAACTACATAGATTTATCTGATTTTTTAAAGAAATCCTGTTGTTTTCTGCAGAATATAAACGTTTTAGGCCCAAATATTAAATTAAAGTTAAGTTATATGTTATAAAATGGCGAATTTGTCATTATCCTGGCAGTCATTTTTCTGGCTCATGAATGCCAGGCCATTGAAGTGTTACCAGAAAATTTTATTAACTGCTAATACTGTAAGGAGGGAAAGCAAATATTAACCTAATACCGAGTTTATGTATGATTATAATATGCTTGGATGTAATCAAAGTTGTTTATTTATTTAATGATTGATTATTATACACAATTTTATTCCGTACATATCAGCAACAAAATTTTTTTTTGATTCCTTCTGCAGTGGATAAAAAGAATTAATTTAAGCAATGTATGGTCCATCTAACATAAAGGCTTAAGTTGAGTTACTTACTATTAACTTAAAATGACTGTTTTTTAAACTTCTAAGTTAATATGTCCTGTCATTCAAGATTTGGTGAATTTCTATTTTTATTCCTCGAGCAAATGTCAATAAACTAGACTTCTGTCTGTAAGATATTAATAAATGTAACTAAAGAAGTATACAAAAAACATTTCAGATTATTTTGAATGAAGAATTTAAATTTGAAGAAATTTTTTGGTCCGAATTGTCATGTTTAAAAAGAATCACCCATATATATATATATATATATATATATATATATATATATATATATATATATATATATATATATATATATATATATATATATATATATATAAAATATATATATATATATATAAATATATATATATATATATACACTACCATACCAAAGCAAATAATTATATACTAATTAGGGAACAAATTAATACGTTTCGGGGGGTTTACCGCCGCCTGAAACGTATATGTGGGTATGCTAGTATCAGTACAGCACCTAATAAACAACCTTAATAATTTTACAGTTTGTTTTATTTTTCTCTGCAGCTTAATACTATTAAGTTTATTAAGATATGAGTTAGAAGTTCAACTCACCTGAATAATTATAATTTAACATGTATAACACAAGTATAATTTAACATAATTTAACATAAATTAACATAATTAACGCATGTATAAATTGACATAATTAACACAAGTATAAACTAACATAATTAACACAAGTATAAATTAACATAATTAACACAAGTATAAATTAACATAATTAACACAAGTATAAAGTAACATAATTAACACAAGTATAAATTAACATAATTAACACAAGTATAAAGTAACATAATTAACACAAGCATAAATTAACATAATTAACGCAGGCATAAATTAACATAATTAACACAAGTATAATTTAACATATGATATTCAAAATTCCCCATGGCTTCATAGATCTAACTACAAATCTATTTTTTTTATTCTTGTTGACTCTTCATTAATTAAGTTTATAGAAATACGCTTTAAAAGAATTAATATAATAATAAAAAGGAAGATGAAAATTCTTTAGAAATCTTACCTTTTGGGACGTAGCATGCGAAATGGTTCAGGGGGGAATTTAAAGTTGATAATTATACCCACCGTGTCTTTGTACATGTATCAAATTCTGTGTGGACAGATTCAAAATTGCAGATTTGTGTAAGGTGTCATGCATACATATATACATGTAAATAATCTGCTCTTTTTTATATAGATTGTGCGTTGAAGTGCTTTTTTAGTTAAGAAATAAAAAAGTAAAAAAGTAAAAAAAATGGAACAGCCAGTTTAGTAAAAAAAATGGAACAGCCAAAAATACAACGAATGAAATAATTAAAAATAATTAACTGCTCTCATTTTTAATCATTTGAAAAGGAATAAAATTGCCTTAACATAAATTAACAATTATATTTAATTCAAGGCACTAAAATTTTTCTAAAATGTACTTTTCATCTTTTCCATCTCCATTGTTATTACTTGCTATGAGTCCTATCTCTTCATTTACTGTACGATGCACAAGATACAAGATAAAAATTTTTCAGTAAAAAGAAAAATCTAATGAAATACATTCTTATATTATTTTTTATGACAAAAGTCTAAGGAATATCATAGGAACTCTAATCTTTATAATTGGTAAAATCTAAACATACTCAGCTTATTATTTAATTTTATTTAATAAAATTAAATATAAGTAATAACTGTTATATTTATCAACACACTTGTATTACTATCACAATTAATAGAACATTATTATAAATATATATTTAATGACGCAAGAAAATAAAAATATGTGATTGAAATTTATTGTACGCAGAGTCACAAAAGTTTAAACACGCAATGATTTCTTCAGTTAACTTAAAAATAAAGCAAATTTTTCTATAATGATTTTGCTACCAGTGTCATAAACAGTTATGATAAGATTCGAAGTAAAAGAAAAGAAATAGCTGAAAAATGAAATAGAAAAGAAATTAAATTTTATTTGCCCAAAAAGTTTAGACAACAGAGTAAAAAAGAGCAAATTTTTAAGTTAGAAATTTAGAAAGTTGTAAGTAAATTTTGAGCTGACATTATGTATCATTGGGCTTATTTTTTTAAAATTTTCTTAACAATGCCAAGATAAAAGTAGTTTACACATAAAGAAATGCTCAGATTCCAGATGTTAGTATTTGAAAATAAGTTTATGTCAGAAATCATAATTTTATTAAATCGCTTTGTATGCAAAGTTTCAGCTCAGCTCGTTGTAAGAATTATAAATTGCAAGTATAATATGAAAAACCACAAAAGACGTATAGAGAAAATAGAAAAATTTAAAAACCCTCTTTAAACCATAGTCTTTCCCTAACTGACCTCAAAATTGAAATAAACAAACTTGTGTGAAAAGTTCTCATACATCTGGAAATAGCATAAGGCGCAAGATGGCCCGAATTCTTTGTCTTAAACAATACCATAAAAAAAAGATACCAGGTTAATCCAGCAAGTATATTTCATCCAGCAATGAACGAGATTGCGTGCTTTTCGGCGATAAAAAAGAGCAATTTACCTGTTCCAAACGGCAATAACTATTAATAGTATAACCGAAAAAAGAACCGAAGCGGTGTATTTAAGAGGCAGCATGTCGGGGCTTAACCTATAGTGGGATTCCTTTGGATTCAATGTCTAAACTAGTTCAGCATTTTTGAGTCTTCGTAAAAACATATTATCAAAACTTTAAATTAGTAAATATGAAAATATTTATTTTTTCTACTTTGATATTTTGACTATTGTTTTCATTTTTTTGTGGTATTTTTTCACTGTCATTTAAATTTTTTACGTTAATTACACCATCAGTAAAAATATCTGAAAATGATCTGCATTATTTTAGAATTATAAGAAACATCTATGAGTGCCTAATCTTTTATGGCGCAGTATATGTATAACTACTATATATGGAAATTAAAGTATTGAAAAGAAATCATTCAGTAGGGATACGCTTTTTCATATGATTTAAGCACTAAATTTAGCCAAAGTAATTCCTAGTATCAATATTTCCATTTGCAAAGTTTTTTTAATATAAATTAAAGCATATCGTTAATTATATTACTTGCTGATTAATGTCTAGTATTTGTGATTTACCCTACTTCTATATCACTGTTTCTAAATCATTACATCACTGTTGATTTGTTGATATGATTAATCCCTGTTAATATGTTGACTCATGCTACTGTTTGTCTGTGAGAATAACATAACTGTTAAGTAACTGAAACGAAAAAATATTTAAATAATCAAAACGAAGCAGCTAACGTTAGAAAATTACAATAAAAATTAACTCTAAAATAATTGATTTTCAGATCCTCTATCTATACAAAGATTAAGTAGATCGATTTAAATCATTTTTGAGTAAGATTTACAAGGATTCTGTTTTTTAAAATGTTTATTTCCGTAAATAAAATATTTAAAAATAAAAGAGAAATTGTATTGCAGCGAACAAATCCTGGATTAAAAGTAGCCTAATAGGTTTGTTCAAAAGCAACATTTCTACCAAATTTTCTTCAATTCTGCTTCATAGAAGCGTCTCTAAATCTAGACAAATATCCAGACATTATTAAAAAATAAAGAGAAATGTTTCAAGCCAGTTTAATATAAATAAAGTTATATGTTCAAAGCTCAGCGCAAAAAAGAAACTTTACTAATACGAAGATATATTTTTCTGAATATCTGCATTTCTAAAGTAATCTGTTATTCCAACGAAATGTAACTTCTTTAAGTAAAATTAGCTTTTTTTCTGTGTGTGTATAATATTTTTATTAAATAAACAAAAACTAAAAGTATAAAATTATTTAAAAACTCTAAAAATTAAACAGGAAAATAAACTTCTATCTGCCATTTATAAAAGAAATGCTCGTTAAAATAAAATCAATATATTTCCGTGTTCTTTTCCATTATAAGATTATAATATTGCTTATTTGAATTTACACCTTGAGTACTAGCACCTTAGGGGCATCATCCGTCTAAGATGTCATAAAAAATCACCAAGTTTTAGCATATTTAACAAATTTTAAATATAGAAATTAAAACATTATTTTAGCCTTAATTTTACCGAAATCATTGCCATTGCCCTTCGGTTAAAATTACCTAACTTTTTAACTCTCATAGAGCCTGAAACACGCTAAATTTTGAAATATTCTGGTAGTTTTGACGATACTTTTTTCTATAAGTGCATTAATGCATCTCTAAAATACAGAATACAAGGATAGCGTCACAGTTAATATAAATAAACGCTATGCAAAATTTCTCTCTTTATGTGTGTTGAAATTTAGTTAATTATTCAGTTTGTGATATGTTTTGTCAGTCTGCGTTATAAACAGTATTTAAAGTTTAGATAGGGCTTTCAGATATTTTTTATGTAGCTACATTTTAAGCATACTATCCAGTGACTAGAAAACACTAAAAACAAGCAAATAAACCAAAATGAATTACACTGCGTTAGGAATAAAAGCATTATAGTTAATGCATAGATGGTGAAAATTTTGATGTATGCATATTCTATTTTTATAAAATAAATAAAAACTATGAAGGATAATAATATTTAAAAATATGAACAGCTAAATAAAAGTGTTACAAATTACTATCTGTCATTTACTTGAGAGTACGTGCGCTGATATTAAATTAATTTATAGTAGCCTTCTGTTCCCTCTCCATATCAGAACATTCTTTATTTATTTAAATTATAGTTGGAGCTCTAAAACATCTTCAATCCAGCCACATTTTACGCGTTTTATTCATTAACTGGAAGGTCCTTACAGTAAAGTAATTACTATGACCAAATGAACCATGATAAATTACACCAAGCTACGAATAAAAGTATAATGGTTAGCGCGTAGCCGGTATCGATTTTTCATTAACTTAGCACGCCAATATGTACGATGTTTTACTTTGGGTGGAAAATGCAAATTAAACCAGCAAATATCTTTTAAACTAAAGAAGCTTTTAATTGGTTGAAGAGGAAGTAGTGATTAGCCTTTTACGATGTTACGGAATCAGGCAATTGGGTGAGAGAAATGAGGTAACTTCTTTTGAAAATAATTTTCTTTTTAATCAATTCAGTTGGGGAAGGTTTCTTACTGTTAGAGGTATTTAGATCCTAGGAAGGGTACAGAGACACGCAATATTGGCATCGTAAAGACTCGGCCAATTAAAATTTATTATGCCGGACTTTAACAAACTTACTTTACACATTTTTTTTTCTTCCGTTTTTAGTGAATTGTGTTTTAATGGTTCAAGATAAGTTGAAAAGTTATCAACACAAATTGTCAACTGAGCGTTATTATTATTTGACTTTCTGATGAAGCCAATTTGTTTTATCTTTCTAAGTTTTCTAAGTATTTGATGCTTTCAATTCATCTAAACTTGTTTAGCTGAGTGTAAGGTTATGTTCACCAGCGAAATGGCCAGAATTGGATACACTGCACCAAATGCACACACTTAAGCATAACACAAATAATATAAGATAAATAATAACTATTCATATTAGTATTAGATTTATTACTAGAGTTTTTATGGTTAATGGTTAAAATAGTTTCAATACGTTATTGAAATTTTGTTAATGCAATAATTTTTTACAAGGCTAATTTTGTTAATTGCTTCATCTAAAGTTTTTCGAGGTTTTGATGTTTGCAATTCATCAAAATTTCCCTATTTAAATATGTTAATTGATATCTTATAATAACCAGAATAAATTATACTGCGCTTAATATAAAATACATTATCTATTTAAATGTGCAAGGACAAATGAAAGGAAAAATAAATGTTGTATGCAATGCAATTTTCATTATACTTTAATATATGATTAATATATGATAATTATTATATTAATATATGATAATTTAATAGTGAAGTACTTCGTTTCATCTGTTTAAGATCGCACTTATCCTTGCAAACTGTTTATATCTGATTGTTTGTCTTTTTTGTTTCCCGGATGTCTTTATTGTTTCCCGGTTTGTCTTTATTGTTAAAATCTGATTGTTTGTCTTTATTGATACCCGGATGCCCCCTTGGGGGCGGGGCGGGGTTTAGCAATAAATACTTTAATATATGAAATATTTTCATTAGTTTTTTCATATGAGTGTTTTTAGATGTGCACAAACCATTATTTTTCTATATTTATCCACGAGTATTTTAACTACAAATATAATAAGTGCAATGCTTTAAATATCATCATCGAGTATAGCAGTTTATAAAATTTAATATGAGCACCCAATAATCAATAAAACTCATTTATTTCATTTTGATTTTGGACATTTTTCACCGATTTCAACACATTCATTGAATTACGCCAGATCACGTATAACTGATTAATTGAAATCACTCAAATTAGTAAAATTACCAAATACCTATGTAGCATAATATAACATCTATTTTATAAGAGCTTGTAAGTAGTGATTCCAATAATTGTTACGGATACTTTTGAAGAAAATTTATTATGGGCATTTTATTATTCATTACTATTTCATCCGTTCGTTGAAATGCTCTTTACTTTTTAATAGATTTCTGTTAAAGGAATATTTTCACGGATGGTTAATATCGTTTTCCACACTTTCATTTTTTTTTCTTTTGCCTAAATTCAGGACATTTTGTGATTGAACATTCTGAAAATGTTATTACTGTTCAGAGACGTTTAACCGATTTTAAAATTGCCAGTAAGTCTCGACTTTCTTTTCAAATGTTGGTTCTAGACTTTGATTTCGATTTCAAGTTTGTTATGAAGGGGAAAAAATCTTCAGAAAATTGTGTAGTATAGTTTACTTTTTAAATCTTACTGTCACTCATATGGCATTCCCAGACTTTTTTATTACTTTTATTGGGATAGTTCTATTTTCTATGGTCATATCAGCATTTCTGCTGCGCATGCACCTCTAGGTTTGTCTTTGAATCGACAGTATAGTACAAGCACTGTACATCACTGTCATTCGGTCAAGTTTAGGAGTGCTAGCCTGAATTTATTCTCTGGCATACCTAGCTGCTTAGTATTTACTTCAGACTGTGCCTCAAAACCGGCCTCGCCATTTTGTTTTGTAGGTACCTTTTAGTACCCTATAAATATTCTTCTTCTACGGTACCATTAGGGAAATGAATTACTTTGAACTCTAGATTTCCGACAATAGTATTTCATTTAATGACTGCCCTTTTCAAATTTTATACCAAAACACATTTTTTTGCAAGTTTTAAACATTCTACCGCCCGGTCGATATGGTGATCAGGGAACTAACCTTATATCAGAAAGGTCCTAGTTTCAAATCGAGGTTTTTACAACATAGATGTTCTTTCCCTTTCTGTATTACAATCACTTATTACTTAGGGAGACAACACTGGCTTCGCTAATATGGTGCCCTTGAAAAAGCTGCCAGCACATCTGACCTTCTGATACCAAAAGGACGAATAAATGGGAAAGCATCGGAAAAATTACAGTCATTTTACTATTATTTTTTTTAACATTAGTGACTCTTACAAGTAAAAAAAGCCCTTTATTTAAACTAAGCTGGTACCTCTCAGTCTGAAGCAAGCTAGGATTTAAACTTCCGCGGATACTGATTCTAGATTCTAGACTCCGATTCTAGATTATGACAGCTACTTATCTATACCACTGTTCCAATGGTGATTTGTAAGACACTATGAAACGATGCGCATACATGTTTAGTGTATTATTAGCGCGCTTTTATATTATACTAAAAGAACTCAAATATCTCGGAAATGGACAGTTATAACTGTTTCATTATTGTTATAATTATTAAAATTTCCCGCATTATACATGATAGCAAAAAGTAAGCTTTGGACTAAACATTTATTCTAAACTTGTTAATAAAAATATCAAAGATGAAAATTCCTATCTATGTCGATGTTCAAAAGAAAAGAAAAAGAAAAAAAATTATATTATTGCCAAAAAAATATGTTGGTTGCTATCTTTCGTGAAAGTTACACTTTTTCCTTTTTTTAAAAACACAGTTTAAAGAAAAATAAAGCACCATATAAGTTTTCGAGATATGGAATGTTTTGAGGTAAGATTCTTTTTAAAAATGTGAAAAGCTGAAAGCAACCTTTCAGTTAGCAGGTTTTTTTCTCTGTATTGATTAGTGTTATAATAATTTCTGCAAGAAACAATTTTTTTAAACTTTTGAAATATTAAAATCATCATCTGCGAAATACAAGCACTATTGTAAACTTAGTTAGTCTTTTAAGTCACAAGTAGACAGAAAAATTAAAATAGTATTTTAAGCAATAATACACTCAGAAAGATAACTTGAATACATAATCTTGTTTAAATTTTTAATATAATTAGGCATGAAAAAAATATTAATGATTGATTAGTTCCTAACTATCTTTCATTATTTTTTATAAATTTAAAAGGAAGTTTCATTAAAAAAGTTTCTCTGTCAAACTAATGTTTGATTGATTACATATTCTACATATATCTCTGAAATATTTTAACCGTTAATTGAAAAAAAAAAACATATTTCTGACGAATCAGATGAAATTCCATTTTTTCCACTAACGGATTAATTCCTGATTTTTAATTTTTCTCCCCAAATCGAATAAAAAGTAAATCTTCCAACCATGTTTGAATTGATCGATTTCCCATTAACTTTTCCGCTTGAACTCCCTTCAAACGCTAACCCTTCATTTAGCTTTTCCTCTGATTTCATAAGACTTGCTGAGTATGTAAATCAGGCGGAAGAAAATAACGCGGAACACCGATTAAACACATTAAATTAGAAGGAAAACTGAGTGTGAACAACAGATGACAGTCGTTAGGGAAATGTTTTAAGAATATACTGAAAAGATAATTATCAGGCATGAGATAAAATTATTTGCTCTTTAGTTAGTTACGCTTTCTCTCCTCCTTTGTAATCAAGACTTAAATTTTAAGTTTAAGAATTTTAACAAAGAACATTTCAACTTGTGATTCAGTTTTTGTTTCTTGCTTTTTGTAAGAATTTGTGTTTCTCAATTTGTTTATGCATTCTCTCATTTGTTAAAAGTTATTTATCAGAATCATTGTTAGTTCATTGTCTGTTAGAAACTGAATATTTTTTAGTCTATCATGTTAGGGACAAAACAAATAAAACAGGGATTTAATTTACAACTAATAAAAACACATTAAATTAGAAAGAAATCTGAGTGTGAATAACAGATGACAGTGGTTAGGGAATGTATCAATAAAGGAACCGAAGGAAATGAAAATAAAAAATATGACCACCGAAGCCGACGTCTTCAGGGGGTACCGGCCCCGGTAGCCATAAAACAAAACCTTTTCTACTGAGAGAGAGGCAGATGCCTAAATTAACTCCCTCTGTATCCCGAAGATTTTGTATAGAAGTCCAGGAAAAAATATAAAATACATAGAACCAATTCAGAAAAGAAACTCAAACAAAATCATCAGAAAATAAAAACTCAATTTAACCTGGTCAAACAGCGATTTTATAAGCAAACCGAATGAAAAGGTTACGCTTTCTCTTCTCTTTTATAAACAAGACATAAGTTTTAAATTTTAGAATTTTATCAAAAAAAAAATATCTTCTATCGCATATCTTTGTTTTTCTATTTATTCAGGCAATCGTTTGTTTGTTAAACGTTAAAAATCAGAAAGATTGTTAGTTCCTGATTGGTTAGTTGATGAAGATTTCTACTAGGATCTATCCTACTAGGATGTAGCTAATAAGACATACAACGGTGGAAAAATTATGTTTACATTACTGTACAATATGTTCAATGGCATTTCAGGTAAAAACAAAATAAAATTCTGATGATAAAAACCAAAATAAACAGCATTTAAATCATTCATTTGATATTTTTATGAATGTTGCTCCTTTTTTACGTAAGATAATCTCTTTTGTCGAAAGATTTATCACTTGCACATATGTAACTATCATACATTTATGTAAATATTTATCGTTTACATATCATTTATACGATACATATATTTACAGTTACTACAGTCCATGTTGGCATTATTTTTGTATTTTTTATATGTGTATTTGTTATCATTTGAAGTCATATATATTGAACTGCGTTTTTTAATTGTGTATGTTAATACTTCACTCATTTATTAAAAAAGGTAGTCGTCAAAAACTACTTCACTGTAAAAGCTCAATTACTTATATCAGAACTTAAATCAATTAATGAAATATCTGTATAATTAACTGCTGAACTATTTCCTAGGAAGAAATAAAATTTGTTTATGACTAACTAATCCCATGACTATAAAAACATGTTTGTTTATAAGTATGAATTTTTTATTGTCATGTAAGTATGAATCTTTTTACTACTCTCCCCTAAAAATATCCAAATAGTTAACAACTCAACTCCTGGAAATTCAGATACCCGAATCTTTACTTATTGAAATGTTTCAATGAAAAGATAGAAAAATATTTATCATTATGCAAATAATATTATGCAAAATTAGTAAAATCATCCTGTTAAAAAAATATCATAAATAACATTGAATATGAATGTCTTTTTTCAGTGTAATCATTGGAATAGAAAAAGAAGTATAGTAAAATGCGATACTATTTACTAAATAATACGCACTTTACGATTGTCTAATAGTAACGTGACCAGTTACGTTACTTATTATTCTGGAATATAATGACGAATACTACTTGACACTTATAATGATTCCTGAAAGGAGTAACACACCTCAAATAAAAAAAAGGAATGAAGGGCCACAGTTTCATCTTTTACATAAACGCGTATATGATTATTTTAAATTACATGCATAATTATCTAAAATTTCATATACGCATCTTAATTTTCATCTTTCCATTCCGAGTACTCCCTATTCAATAAATAAGGAATAACTCTTTCTTTAATAACAAAGAGGATAAACTGGCCTCGATTTTTTGTTTTAGCAAACACTTATATAGCAAATTTTAATTACACAAATAAGTATCTTGATTCAACACAGTTTATCTGCCATTGTTTTAATTACGAAACATGGGTTTTGAGTTTAAATTTAACGAGCAGTTAAATTTTGAATAAAAAATTTTTTTATACATTTAAAATTTCTATAATTTTTTTTAAATTTTTTTAAATTTTTTTTTTACTTTTAGTTTGATTTCGTCTTCATAATTATTTAATTTTGAAATTTGTTATAATTTAATTCTTTTCCTGCTTCTAACATAATTTACCAAAAACGTAAATTTTATAAGACAACTACAATATTTACTAACTTCTAAAAGAATAATATTGCCATCTACAAGTCATCCTATTAAAAAATTTTATTTTAAAATTTTAAAGAAAAAATATTTTTCAAAACAAACAGTTTCATTTATAGAACATGGGCGTTTTAGGAGTTCTGATTTTAGATTCTGCGTGATTCATTGAATTATTTTGTGTGCATTTCAATCCATTGTTATTTTGACACTTATTTGGAAAAATAATGATGTTGAAATATGTCAGGAGGCGATAAATATGTTTATGTTCAAATTCTATTTAATTTGCAGGTTGGTAATAATGGAGTGATATTAACATCATTTAACGCTATACTTAGAAAAGGAATGTAAGTTATACATTCCTTTATTATCAATATTATTCTTGAATTGAAATTATAACTATTGAAAAAAATTTCTGTTAAGGTGATGACTGTCAGGGGATTTCATCATTTTTATTGTACTTCTAAACAATGTGTTGAGGTTTAAAATCAAAATGGTTTTTCTACGTGCTCCCAACAATGGTATTGAACAGATAATTGCTATTGATAGTGTTTCTTTCCTGATGGCAGGTCTACTGATTGTGGAAATGCTATTTCAAATTATAAAATCAACAAAATCTTTTCTTTTTTTAAAATTTGCATTTTTTTAAAATTTATTCCGAATTTAAGTGTTTTTTAAAATTTTCTTCTTGAAACAACAATTTATCCATTGATGTAGAAAAATTTAATCTATCTCAGAGTTTTCCTTTTATAAGCTCGCGCTTGACTTGATGTCAAAAGTAAATGGATAATAAGAATATAATAGAGATGTTACACGTTATTTATACATGGTTAAATGTATATATTACATCTGATATTTAAAAAAAAAATCAAACTCTGAAGAGCGATAAAAAATGTTTCTATTGCGAACTGTTCTATAAGGTTCCGTTATGCATTATTAATAAGTAAAATTACTTCTCATTTATTACTACTTATTGCGTCACACATTTTATATACTTGAGTTTAATTTTCTTGTCATTTTAGTTATAATTTTTCATATTCAAGTGTCTTTTAACTTTGTTACGTTTAACATATTAATAAAATGGGCTTACATAACAGTATCATAATTACATGTTTTATAAGCAAAATGATATTTTTATTAAGGCTTAAAAATGCAATTTTATTTTACGTTTATATCTGAAGTTTGCTTATTATTTATTAATATTTGTCTGAAAAAATGTTGCCAAGTACTTCAACTACCTGTGCATAGTCTCAAGTGGACCCATTCGCTCAACACATTTCTTGCACCAACTGATTATAAACTAATGACTGTTTTTTTTACCAATAAGAGTTATTCCTGAGATATAAACAAGATTTAAATAATTTTGGAGGCATAAAAATTGAAGTATTTTATTTAACGTTAACATCTGAAGTTTGATTATTATTTATCAATATTTGTACATAGCAGTACATAGTCTTAAGCATACCCATTTGTTTACCATATTTTTTACCCAGACTGATTATAAACTAATTACTTTTTTTTAACAAAGTTGGTTTCTTCAGGAAAAAAAAAACAGATTTACTGCTCCTGTAGGAGTTACTCTTCCTCTAAGGGACAACTACTTCAAGCAAAGGCATCATTTTTTTTTTCATTTTGATGTAAGTGATATTCTTAGTAAGGTCTTGTACCTGCCAATTGGAGAATTAGTGAGTAAATTGACATCTCTGTCAGAAAGTGTCAATCAAACTTGACGCTCTTAACCAACATGTAAAAAGAAACATACCCATCTCATTCTCAGCTTATATTTTATTCATTTGTTTAGTGTTATTTCCCATATAAATAGAGTGTCACTAAAATGTGCCTTAACATGTTTTTATTTAAATTTCTGAATTAATCTATTATATCTATAGATATGCTTAGACATTACATAGCTTCGTATATATTTAACTCTAAGTGGCATTTTGTGACAGAAACTGAAAACATGCAGTCTGATTAAAAATGGGCATTTAAAAATTATTAAACAAAAATAATAAATAAATAAAAAATATGCAAATATTATTGCATTATTAATTCTTAAAATACATTGTTAAGAAATAATTCAATAAGCAGAAATTGTAATTTTATGATTATCAGAAAAAAGTGGTGTGCACGAAATAAGCTTTTTAACCTGAGTGAAAACTTTAAGTACAACGTTATAAATAGCATATAAAAATGTAAAAAAAACTTATAAACTTTTGTAAGAGACATTTTTAAGAATTAATTTAAATATTCTTATTTTGAGAGTTAAACTAGTTTTCGACAAAGTTCAGTGTCTGTTTCATAAAACTCAACTTCGATAGAAGAGCCAGCCAGACAGTCGAGCGGTTAGAATGTCTGACTGCGAAGCCAATGGCTGCGGGTTCAAATCCTGCTCAGAACATGGATGTTTCTCTCTGTGTGTTGCTCTCTATTGTGCGATGTGTGAATGTGGCCCGCCCTATAAACGGGTATCTATGGTAGTGTGGCGTTGGTAATGTTGCTCGCCTCCGTGATTTTGGTTCACTGCCCACTGGGTAACGTTCAATGAGTAATACTTCCGACATCTTCCTAGGCGAAGGACGTAAAAGTTCAGTGCCTAGAATTAGGAAAAAAAAAACTTCGATAGAAGATTTCAACTCTATTGAAGATGTTAAATACCTCTCATTTGCATAAACTCTTCGTTCTAATTCACCCACATATTCTCTATTGGATTGAGATCAGGAAAGTTAGCTGGTCATTTCAAAGTTTCAAGGGCCAATTCGTTTGCTTAAAACGTCTCATATCAGTTTCAACATTGAACCCTCTATTTTGTGTCTCTGTAGCAACTGATGTTTTACCAGTTTTGCTGTCTTAATTAATCATCCAAACCTTCGAATTGTGTAATACATCGTATTTTGGCAAACATGTTACATTTAAACTTGAAAAAGTTTTCGGTACGAGAATTTTCCAGTAGGTGCAGGTGCTCTTCTTAAATCAGACGTAACTTCAGTTCTTCTCACCTAAATTGTCTTCCAGTTATAAGAAATTATTGACTATAGTTTTTTAATTTCCCCATTATTATCGCAATGGTACGGCTACTTATTCTTATTAAAGAAAGAAGCTCACTGTGTCTTCTTCATTATCAGATAACTTCTTATCTTTCACCGTCTTCATCAAGAGCACCAATGTTTCAAAAAAAATATTTTTTTTAAATTTGTAAATAGAAGTGTTTTTAATTTCTACATAATTTTCATGATATTGAAACTTGTATTATATAATATTTTTTTAAAAAAGTACTGGTGGCTTTTAAGTTATTACTTAGGCTGAAATACTAGTTTTGCTCCTATCACTTTTTTCAGATATTTATTCAAATCCCATATCTGTTGCGTTATTTCTTAATATACTTTAAGAATCAAATAATTAAATAAAAAGCTTTTAAACGTTATTGTATTTTTTGATTTTCTTAAATGTTTTCACTGGCCTAAACGTATTTACTCAGACTGTACATGAAGCCATTAACTTTTAAAAGTTTTCGAACAGGATATAACAGAAACATAATAAAACTAATTTTAGATATATATTTTTATTTGGGTGTTCAAAAAATGTAAAATAATTCTTAATTAAAAATTAAAAGAAAATTTAAAGAAAATTGCGCTGGAAACAAATCGTTAAGGCAACGTTTTATTAATATTTTTTCAACGCTGCAGAACAGCCGTTGTCACACTTTTCTCATAAGCAACAGTCATAAAATCAGCCAGAATTATAACCATGAAATCTCAATTAATTTATTCCAACAGTGTTTCAAAAAATGTAGGTCATTATATATTTTATTTTTCACGATTCTTTTAAAAGTGAAAATTCTTTTAGTGTTAGGAAATGAGTTAAAGTTACGGAAGAAATTCATAGTAATGATGTGTCATATATTAGAACCATACCAGAAATTGTGTTAGAAATCATTTATATATTTTTTTTTAAAAAATGGCAAAAAACATATTTTTATTAAATTTCTGTGAAGAAAAATTTCTCTGAAGCATTCTAATAAAGTATTATTAACTGGCTATGCTACTAGTGATGCTGAGAGAGAATTCTTTATAGTTTATAAAGAAAATATGCCACACAAATAACATGTTTCTTCTAGTCTAGTTTTCTGCCCAATACTGTATTTAGGTTTAAATTGTTTTTATTGTTAATTGTAGATAGACAAACGTTTTCTGTAATTCAAAGACTTCATGAAAAGTATTTGTTTTACTTTATGATTTCATAACCAATAATTAAATGATTGTGTACAGCTTATTTACATATTTTAACAGTATAAGTGTAATTAATTATTAGATATTTTCTATAGCTATAATAATATGTATCAGCTATTGATAGTTTTGAGGTGAGTGTGGAGTTTAATGGTCCAGAAGTCACAGTAATCTAAATTGATCCAATACTATATTTTACCCCCGAAAAGTATGGTCGATTATAACAAAAAATAATGACAAAAGATTAATAACAAAAATTTAAAAAAATACGTTTAGGTTAAAAAGAAGAAAAAATAACTATAAATGAGTTCGTGCGCACGAGACTTCATTTGGCATCAAAAATGCAAATATCTAGATACCAACTGATAAAAATTTTAGAAAAGAAAAAATAATTTTGAATAATGTGAGAATTATCAAAATAAGTCTGAAGTAAAAATAAAAGCATAGCTAAAAATGACAGAAAACGATCTATCATTCCAGGCACTTCTGTCATTACGTCGCATGCCCTTTTATAGTTTTTTTTATATTATTCTGATGATAATCTCAGTTAATGTGAACCTAACTTCTCGTAAATCATATATTATTCATTACCCTAGAACAGATGAATTTTAAAATCATTAAATTTAAGTTTTATTTCTATGCAATCAAATAGTTCAGGATACTAAAATATGCACTAATTAATAATATCAACAATCAGAAACTTAACCACAACTATCTGAGAGCGTTCCAATGGAAAACAGTTTTGAATTTGTATTAATTCTATTTTTTATTTTTTATTTTCATCCCATTCTATTTAATTAAGTATTGATGTTTCAGCCGAAATGGTTTAAGATAGTAAGGATTAATAGTTTTCATGTGAGAAGAGAGGAATCTGCTTTATTGCATGCATTAAATTTTATGCAAATTTAATTCGAAATAAAATTTGAATTTTAATTAATGAAATTTTGTTTTATTGCACTAATAATGTTTTGAAGAAAATAATAAATGTTGGTATGAACTAAGACTGATTACTTGAAAAAATTAGGTAAATCTGAAACCTAATTTGGTATCATGAAACTAATGTTTAATTGAAAGCTGCGAAACATTGTAGGGCAAGACCGATAGATTGAAATTGGCTGTAATATATCAAATTGGGAAGGTTTGGCCATTCTAGAATTTGGAAAAAGTTTTTATTAGTTTTTTTGTTATTTAGTTCAAAGCTTCCCTTAATACCTTAAATAATCACATATTATCATTATTTTATTTAAGCTAAATGCTTTTGAACTTAAATAAGGCAATCTAACTAAAATAGTGGTATTGAAGGTTCATAAACTGAAAAAATGAATACTCGAATTTTAAATTATTACGTTTTCCTTCTCAATTCACTGAGTACGCCCTGAATACTTTAATCGCCTTAGCTTTAAGCTGTAATTTTTCTTGTCAGTCTAATTAATAAATTCGACAAAATGTCACCAATTGACTTCAGATTTAAATTATATATTTAGATGTACATTTCTTTCATAATGCGTAGTATTATACTTTAAAAGAATTTAATTTTTTTAAAAATGCAATTCTTTCAAAATTAGATATATATATAAAATGTTTTTATATAGATACCAGTAAACACAACGAAACACAATTTTGAATAACGCAAAAAATGTAAATAATGCACAAATAAAAAGTAATGAAATGGGCTATAGAATGTCCCTTTCTGTGTCTTGATATGTGTGCTTTATTAATGTTGTTTTTATTCATTCGCAAGTATTACAAACTATATCATAACCTCATTTGTATAAAAACAATTTTGTTTATCATTCTGATTTTGAAATTACAACTACAGTTGGTTCGTCTGTATGAACTTCGAAAAGAAAATCTTCATCTAAGCAAATCTATACAGCCACCATTTTATTTTACATAGCTTTGTGAAACTCAGTTTTTACAGTTTCCTAGCTGTATGATCAAAGGAACTTTCCAAATATTTGATTTATGCTATTATCTTGCTAAAAAAAAATTCACAAAATAACCTTTCTTATTTCCCCGCTAAATATGCCTAGACCCTTAAGCGATATTACATACCTTGGTAATAAACTAAAATAGTGCTAAACACTGAATTTGGCAATAAAAATGAAAGGTAACTTTAATAATCTACGATCGTTGGTCGCTTATTTACTTAACGAAAGAAAGCCTTAAGTGGATCGATACAAGTAGATTATGGTAAAGAGAACTTAGGATTTCGAGCATTTATTAATTACTAACTATTTTCGTTGAGAATATGTATTTTATCTACAGAAAAATCAGATGCTGAGAAATTTCCTTCATAACTTTCAGAAATCAAATATTTCAAAAAGTCAAACAGAGTTCATAAAAAATAAAAACTAGTTAAAATATAATAAAGAAGGCACATTAACTCTGTTTATTATTCAGCTCATCGAAAATACAAATATTGTTTTCTCGAAAAGACCAATGGAAAGAAAGATAAATGAATAAAAGAATTTTAAATATTCTGTATTGAGATTACGTGAGCTTTTCTCACTTTTGCATTGAACAAAAATATGGATCAGAACAGTAAATAAGATCTCCATAAAATGCAAATTAAGAAAAATTTCCATAACTTCTTTCTAGCTTTAAAATGCTGAGGTACTTTTGTATCATGGAATTATAAAAGAAATCGATAAAACTCATGCCCATTTTTCAAAATATGGATATAAAAATAAATTATTGCTGAATTTTTCAGATAATACTGAACGAGCATTAAAAATTTTATATGTTTTCTCCTAGAATTCGGTTTATCGTCAAAGTTGAATGAGGTATTTATTTTCTTAGAGCATATTTAATTAAGGGACAGATATTTTATAGTTTCTATACAGCATCTGACGATTCTCATAAATATTTAAGTTCCATTTCTTATTTGATGAGCAGGTTTGTTTTCCTGTTCCTCTTTAGACATCAGAAACATAATCGGTAGTATTTTTCTTAATAAGGCACATAAATGTGAAATAAATAATTGATAACTATGAAATATAATAATTATTTCTGATTTATTAAAGTTAATATAAAAACGAAATAAATATTCTAAACTGCATTATTAAGATTCAAATGTTCCTACAATCTTTGTATTTTAATCTTTTTTTAAAGTGTTGTAAACAGTGATTAGGCATAACTACTAACATCTTCCCGAAAAACGTAGTGTGTTTTTTTTTTTCTTTATAAGAGAACAAGTGCAGACAAATTAGCAGCGATTCGTCTTTAGCAAGAAAAATTTTGTTAAATTAGAAGAAAACTTAATTAAGTTAATACAAAATAACAGATATTCTAAAATACAATATTAAGATTTTTTCTTCTTAAAAACTTCGTATTTTTGTTTTAATAAACTTGACAGGGTTTAGCAGGGATTAGGCATAACTACCAACTATCAGGCACCGTGTATTGTTTTTCTTTTACAAAGGAAATATGCCACTTATTGCCTGGAAGCAACTTTTTTGTGAAGAAAAATTTCGAGAAGAAAACTTATTTAAATTAAACTAAATAAAATACTTAAAATATATATAGATATTGCATTTAATAGTTTGAATTTTCATCAAAATTGAATGCTTATTCATTTATGAAAGGTGGTCTTTCTAATTTTCGAACGCCAACTGATGCGCATTAATGTACATAAACTGCTCACATAGTCTTAATTATTTCTACAGCACACTTTATAAATTGATACCTCACCAATTTACATATGGCAGCAAAGTTTAAAGAAATGGTTGCCAACCGAATATGTAAGCTGGAAAATTCTCAGCTATTTAAATGTGTGTTACTTTCTACTCAAAAGGAACAATTTAAAACATTATATTAAAATTTGTGATGCACAACATGCTGATAACATCTTCTCCAGCCAAATATATCATTTAAAGCAAGTAGCTTAAAGCATTTTCAACAACTTGATGGAAACTATTTCAATACTTGTTAAACCAACTAGTCCAACCCATAACTTTCATCAACTCAAAGCAACCACATAGTTTATCTAACGTTGGTGCTAAGAGGATAAGTATATCAAGTGATTACCATGCACCATGTAGAAAACATATCCATCTTTATGTCACTATATGCAACAGCCGAATATACTGCTTGCAGTACATATCTGCAAATTCAATATTTTGCAAGCAAGGATTTTACAACAATTTATTACAAACTAATATAAAATCTGTAGAATTAGTCCGTTTGGTACATGTACAATTCAAAAACACTTTCATTAAAGTTTCTACGTAATATTCCGTCTAAACGTTATAAAGAACTACTTAAAAAAGTGAATTTCCTTACGCATTTGCAAGTTTTTATAGTGAAACATAGAGGAACAAGATAATATATATACCACAGCATTCCATAGTTGGTGATGAAAATTAATGCATATGAGATATCATAAAATTACATTTTGAACCCTTTCTCCAAATTGTAAAAAGTGAAATCTGACCTAGATGCATCATAATGGCCAAATCCAAAATTTGCAAATAAAATCAGTATACTTCATATATATATA